>ML406163.1:5342-28356 GCA_005239525.1 Nicotiana knightiana
ATCTAGCTAGCGTAACTTGAGAGAGTGCGTCTAGTAAATTATCATAATTACTTGAGAGAGATTTATGGTAGATAGAGTGTTCATGATTGATAGAGACGATTAATCAAGCTATAAGAAGTATCTGAGAAAGAATTCACCAACGGGGGAAACAATAACCTTAGACCTTTATTATCATTGTTTACACCATATTGTTAGTTAATTACTAGTTTATTATTTTGTTATTAGATTTAGTAAACCTCACCAAATTATATTCAAAAGTATTGCGAAAATNTATATTTGCAGCGCCCGTTTAGTCTTTCTATAAGACATAGTTGAGCGTGATCACTTTGCAACCACTCATGGTAAGGAATTTTGAGGGTCCTCCTCAAAACTCTTCCCCAGTTAAATGGTTGATGATTCCTACCGATGTACATGCTGCGATCGGTTGAACTAGCTTAAGAATTTTGAGGGTCCTTCTCAAAATTCTGCCCCAGTTTCCAATTACGGGGGAAATGAGATTTTTATTGAATTATGACCGAACCCATAGGGCTTCCTACATATCCCCTCCTAAATGGGAATCAGGTCAGGCGTAGTTCAATTCACATAACTGAAGAAAAAGCATAGAAAGTTACATATAATATCATTTGACTTCATCTGAATTGATTGGCTTTGGCCAAACTTCTCCGTCCATTTCTGCAAGTATGAGAGCTCCTCATGTCAAAACTCAGTGAACCATATACGGACCTTGCCAGTTGGGAGAAAATTTCCCTTTGGCTTCATCTTGATGTGGAAAACTCTTCTTTAACACCAGCTGCCCGGTGTGAACTGTCTTGGCTTGACTCTCTTGTTGAAGGCTCTGGACATTCTATCCTGATAAAGTTGACCATGACATATTGCATTCATCCTTTTCCCATCTATGAGGGCTAACTGCTCGTAGCGGCCTTTTATCCATTCTGCGTCACTGAGCTCAGCTTCTTGTATGATTCTTAAGGAAGGGATCTCCAGTTCGGCAGGGATAACAACTTTTGTACCATAACAGTAAATAAGGATTTGCCTCGGTTGATGTGCGAATTGTGGTGTGGTATCCCAATAAGGAGAATGATAATTTTTTATGCCACTGACTCTGCTTTTCTATCATCTTTCTCAATATCGTTTTGATGTTCTTGTTGGCGTCTTCCACGGCTCCATTCATCTGTGGAATTTTTGTGCTTGAGTTTGAAAGTTTCGCACATGGCTTTCATCAGATCACTGTTGAGACTGGAGCCATTATCGGTGATGATTGACACCGAAACCCCAAATCGAAAAACGGTACGGTCACGGACAAATCCTACCACGACTTAGTCACTACTTTGTATGATGCCATTTCGACCCATTTGGTGAAGTAATCAATAGCTACTAGGATGAACCTGTGCCCATTTTAGGCTGTGGGCTCGATTGGTCCAATAACGTTCATTCCCCAGGTGATGAACAACCGAGGTGAACTTGTTACATTGAGCTCATTTGGGGTACCTTTATCATATCTGCATGTACCTGACATTGATAGCATTTCCGGACATATTAGACGCAGTCCGTTTCCATGGTCATCCAGAAGTACCCGGCTCTGAGTATTTTCTTTGCTAAGACAAAAACATTCATGTGTGGTCCAAAGGTCCCAGCATGTATCTCTTCAAGTAGTCTGGAGGCTTCCTTTACATCGACACATCTTAATAATCCCAAGTCAGGAGTCCTTGTGTACAGGTTTCCTCCGCTGATAAAGAAATTGTTGGACAATCTCCGGAGCGTGCATTTCTGAATGTGATTTGCAAGCTCTGGGTACTCTTCATTTGACAAATATTCCCTGATGTCGTGGAACCATGGTCTCCCGTCTGCTTCTTCTTCAATGTGGGCACAGTATGCCGGTTGGCTATGGATATTTACTGGAATAGGATATGAAGTTCGTATTTGGATGCTCTATCATTGATGATAGAGTAGCCAATGCATCGGCAAATTCGTTCTGAATTATGGGGACGTGCCGAAATTCTATCTTTGTGAAACTTTTCCTCAATCCTGCACATGGTGCAGATATGGCAATTTATTGGCATTCTTGGTAGCCCTTTCTCCTTCTACTTGGTGTATTAGCAGATCTGAGTCACCAATTACTAGAAACTCCTGGATACTCATGTCAATGGCCATATTGAGCCCTAAGATGCATGCCTCATATTCTGCCATATTGTTGGTACAAGGAAATATGAGTTTGGCAGATACCGGGTAGCGTTGACCTATTTCCGATATCAGGACAGCTCAAATGCCGACTCCTTTGAAATTGGCTGCTCCGTCGAAGAACAATATCCACCCGTCATAGGACTCTGCAATGTCTTGCCCTATGAATGAAACTTCTTCATCGGGAAAATAGGTTTTCAAGGGTTCGTATTCTCCTCCCACGGGGTTCTCGGCAAGATGATCTACCAGCGCTTTCCCATTGACCGCTTTCTGAGTCACATAGATAATGTCGAACTCACTTAGCAGGATTTTCCATTTGGCCAGTTTTCCAGTAGGCATAGGCTTCTGAAAGATATATTTCAAGGGATCCATCCTTGATATGAGATTCGTTGTGTAGGCACAAAAGTAATGCCTCAGCTTCTGGGCTACCCAGGTTAGCGCACAACAGGTACGTTCCAGTAGAGAATACAGTTCCTCGTGTGGAGTGAACTTCTTACTCCGATAATTAATAGCCTATTCCTTTCTTCATGTCTCATCGTGCTGCCCCAAAATGCAGCCAAAAGCTCCATCTAATACCGCAAGGTAGAGTAGAATGGGTCTACCTGGCTCTGGCGGGACCAAGACTAGTGATGTTGACAAGTGTTCCTTGATTCTGTCGAAAGCTTTCTGAATCATCGGTCCATTCAGTCACAGCATCTTTCTTCAGCATCTTGAAGATTGGTTCACATATAACCGTGGACTAGGCTATGAATCGGCTGATGTAGTTAAGGCGTCCCAGGAAACTCATCACATCTTTCTTTTTCTTTGGCGGTGGTAACTCTTGGATGGATTTGACCTTTTATCGATCCAGTTCTATTCCTCAGTGGCTGACAATGAACCTGAGCAATTTCCCAGCAGGAACTCCAAGCGTTCACTTTGCCGGGTTTAACTTCAAGTTGTACTTTCGCAGCATGTCGATTAATTTTCTCAAATATCCTGTATGGTCAGTGGCTCTCTTGGACTTGATGATGACATCATCCACATACACCTCAATTTCTTTATGTATCATATCATGGAAGATAGTGGTCATAGCTCTCATATAGGTGGCCCCAATATTCTTTAAGCCGAATGGCATCATCTTATAGCAGTAGACCCCCCAGGGCATAATGAAAGTTGTTTTCTCAGTGTTTTCCTCGTCCATCCAACTTGTAACCAGCAAAACAATCCACGAACGATTGAAGTTCATGCTTTGCACAATTTTCAATCAAGATGTGTATGTTCGGGAGAGGAAAATCATCCTTCGGGATGGACCGATTGAGATCCCGGTAGTTGACACAAACTATGACCTTTCCATCTTTTTTGGGTACTGGCATGATGTTGGCTAACCGTGTCGGATATTCAACTACCCTGAGAACCTTGGCGTTGATTTGCTTGGTAACTTCCTCTTTGATTTATCAGGCTTTAATTTTCTGAGCTTCTTCTTTTGCCGGTGGGCACATTGGACTGGTTGGTAACTTGTGAGCCACAATAGATGTACTTAGACCAGTCATGTCATCGTATGACCATGAAAAATATGTCTTCATACTCCTTCAAAAATTGTGTGTATTCCACTTTCTCTGATGGTGATAGATGAATGCTGATGCGAGTTTCCTCGACAGTTTCTGAATCTCCCAGGTTGACTATACGGTTTCGTCCAGATTGGACTTAGGTCTATTTTCAAAATCCTCAACTTCTCTAATAATTTCATCGGGTATGGTATCTCCTTCCTCTGAATCACTATCCTTTTGTTGCATTGCCTCAATGGATGTCACAGTCATTGGTTCACCAAGACAGGAAATAGTAATGTTGTAAGATAAAATAATGAGAGAAAGATGATAATAAATGAATACAGATTCATTGAAACATAAAAGTGATTTTTGAGTGTTTTTGGAACATTAGATATTTTATTGTAAAATGCAAAACATGGAAAAGGCGAAAAGGAAATCATTAGCAAAAATGAAATAAACAATGTTTGTTCAATCATGCTACCCCGGGACGCATCGGGCCCTGGATGGTCTGACAGTCCAATTCTTGAGAAAAAATCCCTTGCTCACAGTTTGTATGGTAGGGCCTTCCTCTTCCTCCTCCTCAAAAATAACACAACAATCCATGTCACCATCTTCCAGGAATAAATCTTTCAAAGCTGCTAGAGCTTCTTCTTGTTCTGACCTCGATATGATATCAGCTTGCTGGAAAATCTGCTCCAAATGTGGTATAGGTTGTTCCAATGGATAGTAGGGACCAGTCCATGGTGGAGACAGTCTTCGTACTCATGCCAAGTGTATCTCTATCCCAGCCCAAAAGTGGTGCCATGGTGCTTTAATTGTATTGGTTTGGAAATCCCCTGAGGATTTTTCCCGAGTCCTGTGCCAAGCTCGTATCCACTCCAGTTCAGTATGCTTTTGATCTTACTGTCCCACCATTTATCTTTATCCACTTCACTGGCCCATTCAATGTGGTGGTAGGTTTCTCCACCTAGCCTTCTTTTACCTTCAATCACTGGGATGGTCTGGCGACCATAGATAGGATTGCGTCCGTCTCCATGGATGATCACTTCCTGGTGGTTCCATTCAAATTTTACCACCTGATGCAATGTTGATGCTACAGCCCCGGCGGTATGTATCAATGGGCGTCCCAACAAAAAATAATAGGATGCCGATATGTCTATCACCTGAAATATAATTTCGAACCATGTAGGTCCCATCTATAGACAAAGACCGATTTCACCGATGGTAGAACTTTGAGAAGATTTGAAAGCCTTTACATACATCGATCCTTATTTGATCTCGTGCAGTCCCTTGCTCAATTTCTTGAGTGTTGTCACCAGACAGATGTTGAGGCTGGATTCCCCATCGATCAGAATCCTGGTGATGAAGTAGTCCTCACATTACACAGTAATGTGTAGTTCTTTGTTATGACTTAGCCCTTCAGGCGGCATCTCGTCCTTGTGGAAAGTGATCTTGTGACTCTCCAGTACTTGACCTACCATATTGGCCATTTCTCCACTAGTTATGTTATTTGGCACATATGCTTCGTTCAACACTTTCATCAAAGCATTCCTGTATGTCTCTGAATTCTGCAGCAATGGTAGAATGGATATCTGGGCTGGGGTTTTGTTCAACTGATCGATGACTGAGTATTTCCTGGCCTGCAACTTCCTCCAAAGATCATCTGACCCTGTCTTAATGACGGGTGGCCTGTTGGAAGCATTCTTGTTATACTCTGCCAAGTGTTCAGGTGTATAGACCCTGTCGGTCCTTGTCATCCCCTATGCAACACCGGTTTCTTCTATCTTGACTTTAACTTTCCTTCTTGCTTCAGCCGTGTAATCCCAAGGTACAACCTTGTCGTTGAAAGGTGGCGTGGTTGACACTATCACTGTGATTGGTGCAACTACTTTCAGTTCAAATGGAATGGGTGCCTTAGCAAGCAGCATAATTTCAACCTTGAACGACAAATATCTATTTGCAGGTGGTGCCGTTTCAAACTTGAATGGCAGTGACGCAGTTACCCCGGCGTCTCCAGATTGTTGAATCTAGACTATGATGGGATTTAGAGTGACTGCTGGCTTCCTTGGGTCATCACCTTCTATGATTTACCCGATCGACACCTCTGGGTCCCAATCTTCTTCTATATCTATCATGTCGACACCCCTATGGTTTGAAAGCGGATTGTTGCAAACATTGGGAGCAGCTTCTTTTTCCTGGATGACCTTGTTATCAATTATATACTGTATCTTATCTTTCAATGAGCGACATTCATCAATTGTATGCCCCTTCATGACGGAATGGTATGCACAGGTCCTGTTTGGATTGACCCATTGGGATGGATTTTCAGGGGTTATAGCAGAGATATGAGTGACATAGCCAGCAACTTTTAATCTTTCATATAGCTGGTCAAAGGGTTTAGCAATGTCAGTGTATTGTTTATGAGGTCTGTGATCAAAGTTGGGTCGAGGTCTCGGGAAATTTTGAAGAGTAGAGGGTGATTGAAATTGAGATGGCTAAGTGTTGTAGGTATGATAAACAGGAGCTAGTTGAGAATATCTGGGGGAAGTAGGTTGATATGTGGGCGGTGGAGATGGCTGATATGTAGATGAAGGTGCTGATTGATAGGTGGGCGAGGGTGCATGATAGGTGAGTAGGGAAGTTCTATATACCAACGGGGATTTGGGTCCCTGTGCAACCATTACCGTTCTTGCATCTTTCTTCTTGGATATACCACCAGACTGCAAGGCTTTGTTGGTGGCCTATAGGGCCTGAAGGTTAGTGACCATTCCACTATCGATACCTTCTTCCATTCTCTCACCCAGCTTGATGATGTCAGATAATTTGTGGTTTTCAATCACCATTAACCTCTCATAATACTGCAGGTCTTGTGCCCGGACAAAGAATTTGTTCATTTGCTCTTCCTCTAGGGCAGGCATGACCTTGGCTGCTTCAGATCTTCAGCGAGCGGCATACTCGCGAAAAGTTTCGGTCGGCTTCTTTTTAAGGTTCTGGATGTAGAACACGTCTGTTGCATTTTCTGTATTGAACCTGAATCGATCCATGAAGTCTGATGCCATACTTACCCAGTCAGACCACTTCTTAGGGTTTTGGCTGATGTACCAAGATAAAGCATCTCCTGTGAGGCTCCTCATGAACAATTTCATGAGAATCTTCTCGTCTCTTCCTACTCCAACCAATTTATCACAATAGGTCCTCGGATGGACCCTGGGATCACCTGTACCATCAAACATTTCGAACTTAGGAGATTTGTAACCCTCCGGTAGTTCAACATTGGGCTGTATGCAGAGATCTTCATAGTTCAACCCTTCGACTCCATTGCTTCCTTCAACGCCCCGAACTCTACTAGTCAGCTTCTTGAGTTCCTCGGCCAAATTCTTAATGATCATATCCTTCTCACTGGATTCAGGTGTTTAAGCAATGTGTTAGGTGGAGTGAGGTAGAGTCTCCACATATATGGGGTTGTTCTGATGACCTGGTGTTTGAGCATAGAGGTGGTCGCTTGTGNGGTGCCCCTGGATCTTGTGTGATATGATGATGATGGCAGAATGCACGAACCAACCTTTGGGGAGGGGAATAATCACGAGAGAAACAAAAAATAATTAATATAATAAAAAAACTAAAAGGTAGCCAAGTTAGTGAGGATCATGAGAAAATATTGCAGTATTTAAACACAAAGTGTAGGAATAAAAGCGTGTCCTAATTTGGGAGCCTCTTTGTGCCAGAGGTAGGCCTAGCGACAAGTTGATTTTGGAGAAAGTAGATGCAAAAATGCCTCATTTAATTAATGTAAAATAAACGAAACCAAAACGACACTAAAATAATGAGTAGGAAATAAAGTCACTAATGGCACTTGGCCTTATTACATTGATAAAAGCAATGAAAAGGAAACCTAGACTACTTATTTCCCGAAGGACCTTCCCCAGGCTTAGTTTTCTTGGTTCTATCAATCAAGTTCCCTAGGTCGTGCATGCCCAACAACAAGTATACCCTTGCTAGATTCCCTTCTTTGTTTCCCCCAACATTCTGGCAGTCGGAGACCCTTTTTCTTGTCTTTAATTCTAGCTCCATTAGACCCAGGAAGCAAACGACAAACACAAAAACCCTGCGGTGAATATGACCCAAGGAAGTGATAGAGAACTTGTCGTGGAAGATACAATAGGATTTTCTATAGCTCTATGGTTCATAGAGATAATCAAAAGGTATGTAGGACTCTGTCAGGCACTCTAAGCCATCATTCTTCTTCAAACCCATCATTTTCAGGAACCCCCTAGCGGCGCGGTTCTCCAGTACCAACAAACCTGGACTGTCCCAAGGTAATCCTGCAAAGCCCCTTATCTCCTCCAAGAGGGAGGTAATTTCTATGTTGCCAAAACGGAACACAAAACATTCTCTTTCGACCATGCCACTTTCTCTCGAGGACCCTCTTCACATGGTATTTGTCACTGGGCCAGAAGTCTTTCCACCAATCCAACAATAGTGGTGGTATTCTTTGGACCATGCCAAACCTGGGACTTCATGCCTCATTTTCTGCAAAATAGATAAGGTTAGACCCTTTCCCTCGCCAGAATCGACTATTTATACACTTATGATTAGCGTGAATGCATTTAGTTATCAAAATAAATGCACAGAACATGACTGCGTCCTTTGAGATTATGACAAATCCGGTGGACTTTTAGATAAGGCTGTCTTAAATGGTTATTGTGCGGAAGACACATTAATCCGACTATATTTGACCATGATGCATGCACAATATAACAGAGTAAGGTTTCTATGGGGTTTTAGACTGGTACCCTCAAGCGGAGAGCTTGAGGGGGAAAGGCACGGAAGCGTCGACTGCACCACTGATCGATTAGTTTTACCGCAAGTAAGCCTTTCCGAATTTAGGGGTGATATAAAATGGAAGGGCGCAAACACTCATCAAGCGTTGCTATAGGATTTGTATAGGCACGAGTGGAATATGATGTTGAGCATGATTATGCAACAATAAATGAGCAATAAAAGCATGTTTTCATGTATTTGCACGTTATGAAAGCAGTAAATACAACGATTATAATTGAAAAAGCAGTTACAAAGGAAAACAAAAAGAAACATGTGAGTTTTGATTCTAAAAGGAACAAGTATTAGAAAGAAATAAACAATTAATGGCACATAAAGGGGGAAAGGGAAAGGTCGCAAGTATTAACAAAGTGAAGACAAGTTCACAAAGCAGTTTGAAATGGTAAAAGCCTATATAAATCCCCAGGAGAGTCGCATGCTGTCGCGCCCCCCTCTTTCCTCCCCTTTCGGATCAGTCAGGGTATTTGACATTATTATGACAACTCGTTTCCTTTTGGGAAAGGGATAAGGAGTTGAAAAGTCGCCACCTAACGATTTTAAGGTGCGTTAGGGCACCTACTAAGCAAACATATGTGCTAAAGATTAAAAGATTTGGAGTCTAGGCATACATATACTGTTTTGAAAGAGTTATGATCTAAACACACATATGTAAGGGATAGGGGGGAGGGTCCTAGGTTGTTTATCCTATAGGATCACATTAGTACAATGCCCGGTAATCACTCCTTAGAAGAGGGGCTACACGTGGTATTAGCGCACCAGATATCATATCCATGTCTACCCTTCCCACCCCTTAGTGGTTATTAAGAGAGTTTATTTAACGACCTCTATGCGCGCTATTACCCGTCCCTTCTTAATGGCCCTGGAGGAATTTAGGACATCTCAATATAGGCAGTTCTAGACAAAACCCTTAAGGTTAAAAGGATAAAATTCTAAGCGACATGCAAGTACAAATAGGACTTTACAAATAAATGCAGGAAAAAACAGTTAAGAGGATCAAATTTACCTCCACAGATAATGCACACAAGCAGCATGTCTCAAACACAAACAAGAGGTCGTTTTATTAGACAGAATCCTAAGACATGATATCTAAGTGAATATCAATGCACAGAAGTATGCATATTTATTTATAAATTCAATAACAAGGACCTAACCAGTTTGCCTACTGATTTCAAAACATGTTAGCCTTTAGACAGCAAACACAACCAAGAAGACTTCAAGATTTTAAAAAGATTGATTACCTAAGGCTTTCCTAGGCGTGGGATTGTGCGTAATAATTACCAGAATTGTTAAAAAAAAGTTCAGAAGTTGTTTTACCTAAAAACATGTTGTTCTAGGTGATACAATTATGCAGAGATTGTTACTAGTTTTATTAGGGGCAAAACAATTTGATGTGACATTGTTTCTACCTTTTTTCGTGAGTCAGTAGTTAAACTAGGCGTGGTTAAGCAGATGTAAACGAAATCCTAGAGTAGGATATCTAATATGCACATATAAATGCAGGATGGTTAAGACTTAATTTCAGAATACACAGAATTCATAATGGCATGATTTATAGAATGCACAAAGAGTTACAGGATGATGGGAGTAACAACTTTTATGTTAACATTGTTTATTATCCTAGGAGCAGGATTTCTAAGCGATAAACATAAAGCATGGATGAGATGTTGAAACAGTAGACATGAAATCCTAGGAACATGGTATCTAGTGCAAGCATGGCATGGTTTGAATGTTGGTCCTAAAACATGGATTCTAATGCAGATATAAACAATGTAAAGCTTAAAACATGATTCCTACCCGATGATGTTAACAGAACTATATGGCTACCCTCCCCACTTTACTAGCCATCTTCAATATCTGTTTAAAAATAATTATTACAGACATGTTGAATAAATTACATAAATAGATAAAGGAAAAGAAGAAGTTAACTATAGGGAGCCTGAAAAACAGGCCCAGATTCTCAGGACCTCAAGTGCCCAAATGTTTCATAACCTTTCTCATATCCGGGTGTGTCTGAATTCCCTAAGGACCTGAAGGGATCCCGAGCAGTGCTCACACCCAGATTTTATAACCATAATTGAGTGAGTGCAGTATGGAAGGGTCAGCCCCCAGTGCATCAGAGTTCATAGGGATCTCACAGGAATCCCTATGAGTAGAGTGAGAGTGCTTGACATAGTTTTGAAAAGGTTTTAATAGGAAAGACAGTGTTTGAAAAAGACTTAGTTGAAACAGTTTTATAAAATAGGAGAGTTGTTTAGTAAAAAAAATAGTTTTTGTTATAAGTAGGACAATTAACAAATAGTAGACTAATCACAGCAAAAACAGATTCAGCACATTCAAATCACAGTCCTTCATACAGGGGTGATCGGAATTTGGGACACATAGAGCACATAGTATATAGGAGCATAGAAGTTCTTGTAGGGGGGTTATGGGGATTAGGGGATAGCTAATGCTATTAACACATCATGAATTTCAGAATCAACATAGAATCAGACTACTTAGGATACAAATTGCTTCGCAAAGAAAGGTTCATACTAGAAACTAGGTAAACATAAGATAGAGAAGAGTCACATTGGGACATAGTACAACGGGGTAACATATTCATAAGCATACTGATCCTAAGGGGGAGTGGGACATAACATAATATTCTAGATGAACAATGATGTAGACATGTCAATTACATGTTGAACAACAAAACCATAGATAGAAACAAATCAGAAACATGTTAAACTGAAGCAATAAAGGAAACATGCTGGCTTTGAGACTTGAATAAAAATCAGAACATATCAGTAAAGAGATAGTAAATACAAAGTGAAGAGTAGGAGAGCACAATAATTATCCTTGGCTTGCAGCCGGCTAATTCAGAACAGTAGTAAGTAACAAACAACGAAAGAGAGAAGAAAAGCTTTAAGTATGAGAGAAAGTTTTTTAACTAATGTGTTCGTGTCGGGAAGACTGTTAATGAGAATAGTATATATAATAGTTTGAAACTAGGTGGAATTAGGTAAGAATCAAAGTCAGGCAGTGATTGGGGAATCAGAATCAATCAACATAAGATCAATATAAGTATTCCCTTCAATTAAGGAGTTAACTTTGAACGGTAATAGCCATGCAATAAATAAAGAAAGATACCATATGACTGGAATATAACACAATAAGGAAATAATTTCAGCACGGTACCAATATAGAACATGTAATTGATGCTAGATTCAGAGGATTCTAATTAAGAAAATAACATGAGAATTAATTTGACAGCATAGTCGACCATAAGATAAGGCAAGAAATAAGGTAAGGTCGGAAAATTGGTCGGGAAATCATCATAAGGGATCGATCACAGGGAGTCAAAGGTTCAAATAGGAAATAGTACTGATTAGGGGGAATCAACACAAATTGCACAGAATAACACATGATAAGCAAGGCAGAAGGAAAGAATAAGAACCCTAATAAACATGGTAAAGTAAATATCATATAGAATCATGGATTCAAACTGGAATATAGCAGTGATAAACATAAACCTATGAGAGGTAGCGAGGTAAGCACATAATAGGCAGAAAAAGGCATAATCAGAAACCCTAGTAAGTTAAACAGGGTGAAAATCACAAAAATACTCAGATTAATCGAAGCAGATTCATGAGAATCAAACATGCAGACAAGTTTGAGAGAACGAACAATAAAGATAAACTCAGAACCCAAAGATTTAGGGTTTTCAACATAATAAAATCAGATGAAAGAAAAACTTAAACAAATCGTTCAAACACAGTGGAAATCACAGAATAACACTAAAGTCGGAAGAAGAATCATTTTTTAAAAAGGGATTAAGAAACCCTAGTTTTAAAATGAAGAGATGCTTTAGGAAAACAGGAAACTCTTCAAGAAAACAGGAAAATACCTCGGAATATACCCAAATCTATTGCAGATCTAAGAAATCCATTGTTAAAATTAGGGTTTCAGAGAGAGAACCCAAAAGGGGAGAGAGAGAGAGTCATCTTAGAAACCACAGGTTCTAGCCGGAGATGGGAGGATCTTACTCAGATGGCCATGGATGGCCTGAAAATGACATGAAAACCACGGGGTGAGTGAACCAACTTCTGGTTACTTTGAGGACTTCAGGGAAGCAATAACTCGGTGTGGGAAGGAGCCATGGAGGCTGGGATAGTGGTGAAACCACCATAGTTACCGACGAGCAAGCAGTCGGTGATAGGAGATTAGGGTTTGGGTGGAGAGAGTTTGAGAGAGACTGGGAGGAGATGACGACGGAGGGAAAATGAGAGAATGAGGGTTTGGGGGGGGGGTAGTAGACTATTAGGTTAATTATGGCATGGGTGAATCTGTTTTTGATCAACGACCACAATTTATTCAGACATTGGGTCGGGTAAGTTAATGGATTGGGCTTGGGTATTAGGTTGATTTAATTGGGTTTGAGTCTGGTTTAGCATAGGCTACAATTAAAATGAAATTAGGCTATTTGTTAAATACCCAATTCAAATTAATTAAAATAATTTTCAAAAATAGCTAATAGTTATAAAAAATGAACTTCACGCATAGAAAATAGTTTGAAATGATTATCTAGTATTTAAAAGTACGAATGACTAATTTCTAATAGAAAATAGTGCAAAATTATATGGTTGGGCTATAATTGCAAAGTTATTGCAGTTATAGCCAAAGGTTGCCAATTTGGCTAAATATGAAATAATTGGATCTAATTAGGACCATAAACAATAAATGAAATCAATAAATACTTTTGAAATCATTTGTGATGCAATTTGATAATTGTTTATTGGCAATAAATACCGGACAAATTAATAAAAATGTAGGAAAAAAATGAAAAAATACCAATTGCTATTAATGCATGAATTTTAAGGTATATATGCAATTTAAACAAACAATTCAGGAAAAATTAGGTATCAAAAAGCGGTTCGCGGCATGTAAGATTGACTAGGAAGAAACATAGGCATAAGCCTCAAAGGAATCAAACCGCACGATAAGGAATCAAGAAGTGAAGTACTCCTAAGAACCCTGTAGCCTCTCGAAGATAAGTACAAACGTCTCTGTACCGATCCGCAAGACTCTACTAGACTTGCTCATGACTCGTGAGACCTAAGGAACCTAGTGCTCTGATACCACGTTGTCATGATCCAAAAAGCCATTAAGGTTGTGATGGCGCCGGACACCACAGTCAGGCAAGCCAACACTCGTTAGATAATTAAGTTCCTATTTTATTATTTTGAAAACGTTACTTTTCATTTCATTATATGAAAATCGATAAAAATTTACTGAGTAAATAACAAGGTTTTAACACCTCAATTAACAAATACATCCCAGAACTCGGTGTCACAAGTAGATGAGCAATTTCTAAGAAAAATCAAATGAACTACAATAACCATCCAGAATACAAATGGGGCAGTAAAGAAATTACAACTCAATACTCTAAAGGAGACTCTGCTGGCTGCGGGTCGTCTCGAGAGGTGTAGCTCACCCAAGTCCCCATATCAACCATGCCATGATGCCAAGTGGGGCCACTAGATATATATGTACATGTGCAACAAAATGCACAGCAAGTGTAGTATGAGTACGAAAACAACGTGTACTCAGTAAGTATCCCACCTAACCTCGAAGAGGTAGTGACGAGAGGTCTCATTTGACAATTGCTAGAGGTCAATTTAATAAAATCAAGGTTGACACTAAGCATAGATATCATAGATAATTAACAAATAGTGATATAAAATTACAACTTCTTCCACATTGACAAACTTTAAATCTTCGTCATTTCAGCTGACAACTTTTAATTCAAGCCCGGTAAACAGTTAAAAATCACGGAAAGTACTAAGCAAATATCATGCGCAAGTAATGCCGAGGGTCGAACGACTCGATCCAACGATCAATGTAAATTTTGCATTGTCGAAGGGTCGATCGGCTCGAACCATAGATGCATCTATTACCCCACTCGCGAATCGATCATGCGACGTGGTCATTTATAAATAATAGAGTTACCCCGCTCGTGAATTATA
Source organism: Nicotiana knightiana (assembly GCA_005239525.1). NCBI lineage: Eukaryota > Viridiplantae > Streptophyta > Magnoliopsida > Solanales > Solanaceae > Nicotiana > Nicotiana knightiana. Next base: position 19,891 of record ML406163.1, read on the forward strand.
CATGCGACGCAGGTACTCATATAAATAATAGATTTACCCCGCTCGCGAATTATACATGTGACGCGAAAAATCATAGATACACACATTCAAACAGTAAATCCGGACTTTATCAGGAAAACAATTACCCAAGGAAGTGATAAACTCTCTTTTAATGGTCACGGAGATAGTATTTAAATATTTTCAAGAAATTCATTTTCCAAGTTCGATAAGGTTTAAACATTTTTAATTTTATCAGTAAAGTTACAAGTATGGAAAATAAAACATGTTTTTGGGTCCTAGACTACCCGGACATAAGCATAATAGTAGCTATGCACGGACTCCTGTCACCTCGTGCGTGCGTATCCCCCACAAATAGTAGCACGTATTTAATTATTTTACCTATGGGGACAATTCCCTCTTACAAGGTAAGAAAGGAGACTTACCTCGCTCCAAAGTTTCATAACCGGCATTCCACGCCCTTCCGATGACTAATCAATGCACAACGCTCCAAAACTAGCCAATAAATATTCAAACCCATTAATATATACGCAATCACTCATGATAAGCTGATTTATAAAAATTCCTAACCACGAACAAAAATTAGATAGAATCGCCCCCGGGCCCACATGCCCGGATTCCGATATTTTGCGAAGATAAACTTTACCCATAGCTTCACTAACTCAAATATATAATCCAGCCTCAATTTCATGCCCAAATTCGTGGCCAAAAGACAAAAATATAAATTTTCTAGGTTTTCTACCAAAACCCCAAGTTTCCACAAATTTCCATGTTAAAAATCTATACCTAATCAATGTATTTAACTCAAGGTAGGTAGGGATAGCTTACCTTGATATATATGATGACCCCATTTTCAAACCCTCCATTAATCGCCCTAGCCAAGAGAAAAATGAAAGAAAGTAGCCAAATCCCACTTATAAAATAACACACTGCCAAGACCCGACCTCCGCACCTGCAGTCGAACCACTGTACCTGCGGCCCAGAAAGTGGCCTTAAACTTCTGAACGACGCGCTAGCGCTCAAAACGACCGATCAGGTCGTTACACCCTCCCTCCAAGAATTCCCCACCTTGCTTTTGGGGTGACTCGAACTCACAACCTCTTAGTTAGAAGTGGAGGGTGCTTACCATCACAGCAACCCACTTTGTCTCATAAAAAGATTGAAATGCGTCTGCTAAAAAATAACTTCTAATTAAGCATGATATACAACATAAGACTCAGAAAAAGAAATAACTGAACAAGACTTCCCCATAGTTAAGAGCTTAAATCACTTCCATCCTTTAAGAAATGTAATCAAATAAACAATGAATTTATACCAATTACAAAAGGGATTCCCAATTCTACTATCACATACAAATACCATCGAGGATGTTCGGGCTGATCAAACATAAATATAAACTGTGCACTGCCGAGGGTGGAACGACATGAACCATAGATGCATCTATTACCCCGCTCGCGAATCATACGTGCGATGCGGTCAAATATAAGATTAAAAGAATTACCCCAAGCCCTTCAAACAATTCAAATCGATGCTCGACGCTCCAAAACTAGTCAAATATTGAGCAATTCCATAAACATACACACTAATCTCATTATAATCCTATTTACAATTTTTTTTCAACTCCGTTCGAAAAGTCGATAAAACTCGCCCTCATGCCCACGTGCCCGGATTCCGAAATTTTTTAAAGATAAGTTTTACCATAACCCCACAGACTCAAATGTATAATTTATTTCAAATTCTATGCCAAAATTTGTGGCCAGAATTCAAAAATACAAATTTCTAGGTTTTATTCAAAATCCCAAAATTTCTACAATTTCACATATATAATCCTTGCATTTAACTCATAACTAGAAGAAATCACTTACCTCTTGATGATGATGGACCCCCTTCTCAAATGCTCTAAAAAATCGCCCAAGACCAAGTGAAAAATGAGGAAAATGGGCTAAGTCTCGGAATAAAAGCCCTTGCACAAGTCGGTTGGAAAATAGGCTATCGAGGTCGGAATGGAATTTCGAGAAGTTGGAACAGTTTCGTCGGGTCATTTTGGATATTCTGCAAAATTTCAGGACAATCAGAGGTGTTTTGGTTGGTTTCGGCGTAGTTAGCAAAATTTGGAAGTTTCAAAGTTCATAGGCTTGAATTTGATGTGAATTTGGTGTTTTCATGTTGTTTTTGGTGTTTCGAAGGCTCGACTAAGTTTGAATGATGTTATGTGATATGTTGGTATGTTTGGTTGGGGCCCCGAGGGGCTCGGGATTGGTTTCAGATGGTTGACGGGATGTTTGGAGTGATTCTTGGTAATTTGCTGGTTGCTGGTGTTTTCGCACCCACGGAAGGGGAGCCACAGGTGCGATTCCACAGGAGTGGACTGCGCTCCTCAGGTGCGAGATTTGGATGTGTAGGGAGTGGTCCGCAGGTGCGAGGAATTTGTCGCACTTGCGATGTCGCTGGTGCGGAAGATGCATCGCACCTGCGAAGCCGCATGTGCGGAGAAATGGTCGCAGGTGCGGGATTTGCCCGTTAAGTGAGTTTTTTCAGGTGCGCACTTAGGACCGCAGATGCGGAAATAACTGGGCAGAAAAGTATAAAAGGGACCCTCCACAAAATTTCTTATTTTTTTCATCAATTTGCATGCGGGAGGAGTCCATTGAAGGCGATTTTGAGAATGACATTCAAGATTCTTCAGCAAAAGTATGTTCTTTGGTTGTTAATCTTGTTCCTATGCTATTTTGTAGGGATTAGGCTTGAAAATTTAAGGATTGAGTAGGAAAATGTTGGAAAAATGGGAGGAAAGAATTGGGGTTTCTTTTAAGGTGATCCGATTTTGATGATTTTGGTATGAGTAGAATCGTGGGAGGACGACGTTTCTAGTGAAGTAAAAATTATCGGATTTCAAGACATGGGCCCGGGGCTCGAGTTTGGCCCAATTTCGAGATTCTTGTTTAATTTGATGATTTTTGATTAGGTTGAGTTCCTTTGATATATATTGATGATGTTAAACTAATTTTGGCTAGATTCGGTGAAATTTGAAGAAAATTTGAGGCCAAGTGCATTGCGGACTAGTGTCGCGGCCCGGTAGAGGTAAGTAATGGCTATAAATCTTGTCCTGAGGGTATGAAACCCCGAACTTCATATTTCTTACTGTTTCTAGAATGGCGCACATGTCGGATGACGAGTATGTGGCGCGTACTAACTCCTGGATTGGACTAGGTCCTCTCCGCGGCGACTAATGAGTTGCATATTTATTCAAAACCTTACTTTAATTATGTTCTAAAGAATTGTGTAATATTTGGACTGTGACCCATGTTTGGGGCCTAGTGCGGATCTGTTTTGACCCCTTAGGGGCTATTATAGTGATATTCCCCATACTTTGAAACTACGATTTTTCACTCAGTATTTCTTGTGAAATTGTTGACACTCCTAGTTGATGATATTACAATTTCTCGAAATGAAATACTAATTGGGTCAAGAACCCCATTTTATTTATGGCCCAAGTATCATGTTGAGAGTGTCTGACTGAGTCCGGTCGAGGGCCAATGTTGTGAGGATATTTATTATATGAGACAGGCCGAGAGCCTGAGAGTTATTGATGCCATGATTTGGCTGTTTATTTAGCGCTTGGGCCGAAGGAACCCCTCCGAAGTCGGAGTCTGTACACACCCCCAATGAGAACAGGTACCTACTGAGAGCGAGTGTCGAGTGCTGAGTGTCGAGTGCCGAGTGATTAGGAGGCATGAGTGACTGTGAGGTGCTGAGTGACTGATTACGAGTGACGGTGAGGTATGCCCGAGGGGCTGATGATGAGTGACTGTGAGGCATGCGCGATGGGCTAATTATGATATATTTTTTGCCCGATGGGCTACTCATGATTTTACTACATTCACTCTGAGCTTATGAAATATGTTTTGCCCGAGGGGCCTCTATATGATTCATTTCATTTTATACTAGACCTTTCGGTTGAAATTGTTGAAATTATATATAATTTTAAAGGGGGTTTGCGGAAGTTGATTTTTTTAAGGCATGACGATTTCATACATCTATGTTATACTATTTGAAAATAAGGTTGTGCCTCCTATGATTTGACGACATTGATTTGCATGTTCTTGCTTCTCAGACCTGATTTCTCATCATTACTACTGAGTTTGTGTACTCACATTACTCCCTGCACCTCTGTGTGCAGATTCAGGAGCAGACATCGAGCATTAGCCTTTACTCCAGCGGAGCCAGATTGCGGGATATAGAGGTAGCTGTCCAGCGTCTGCATCATCTCTGTTTTCCCTTCCTGTTGTATTTAGCTTGATTCAGAGTTTTGTATTATAATAGTTTATTTTGTATTATTTCACTAGATGCTCTTGACACGGTTGCTCCGGGTTTTGGGGTTGGCAGTATTGTATTATGATGACCTACTTTATTCAGTAGTTTCTGTATATTTATGAAATTCTTAGATTTCGCAAATGGGATTTTTAAAAGAAATTGTGAACATGTGATATATTGGCTAGCCTAGTTCCGCGATAGGCGCCATCACGACCGGCTTAGGATTTGGCGTCGTGTTAGTTTCCAAACCAAACACCCACACAAGTATAAAAACACAATATGGACTTGCTCGTGGCCTTATATCACATCAAATAACGTCGAAATCATGAATCTCACCCAAATTCAAGCTTAATGAACTTTAGAACTTCAAACTTCTATGTTCGATGTCGAGACCTATCAAATCACATCCGATTGACCTCAAATATTGCACACTTGTCACATTCGACATTACGTACCTACTATAACTTCCAGAATCAAAATCCGACCCCGATATCAAAAAGTCCACTTCCGGTCAAGCTTCTCAAAACCTTCAAATTTCTAAATTTCGCCAAATGACCTCCAAAATGATCTATAGACCTCCAAATCCATTTCCGGACACGCTCCCAGTACAGGAATCACCATACAGAGCTATTCCCAGACTCAAAATCCCAAACTGACATCGATAACATTGAAATGCACTGCAACAAAAATTTATGAAATTCTTCCAAAATGCCACTTCCACAATAGACGATGAAACGCTCCTAGGTCACCCAAAACCCGATACAAACATACGCCCAAGTCCAGTATCATTATACGAACCTTTTGGATTCTTCAAATCCCGATTCTGAGGTCGTTTACTCAAAAATCACAACTTAGTGAATTTTCCAACTTAAAGCTTCCGAAATGAGAATACTCTTCCTAAACTAACTCCGAACTTCCCGAAATTAAATTCTGACCACACGTACACGTTATAATACTTGAAGTGAAGCTACTCATAGCTTCAAACTACCGAATGACACGCTAGAGCTCAAATCGACCGATCAGGTTGTTACATGTTAAAAAAATTGTATTCTATGTAAATTCCTCATCTTGAAATACAGGTTTTTAGATATAAACTTTAAAATCGACAAATTTTGTGTGTCAAATTTGAGTGCGCATCAGGATATCACTTACGAGAATAGGGTAAAATGATATTGTATAATTGTTCTTAAAATAATAGCTAAAAATAAATATTTTTTATACATTTTTATATGTGATATAAAAATATATATAAATTTTATTTAATTTCGCGGTTATCAAATGTAAATTTCTTTGCCCACGGGATAAAAGGGATTTTTCCATATGGAGAACTTTACGTTACCAAAATTGGACATGTCCAACTCGAAACAACTTGCAGATAAATATAGTGGTGTGTGTCATGTATTTGTAATAACCCAGCATTTAAGAGAAAATTCTTTTATGTTATATCTTTAACTATATATATTTTTTAAATTCTTACAGAGATAATAATTTATTTGATCGTCATATGGGTGTGTGAGATATATTTACACTTAGAAGCAATATTTAGGAATTGAAAGAGATAAAAGTATGAATTTAAATAGAAATATTGACATCCTATAACAACACATAACACGAATTGGTAATTTTTTAGTCTTATATTAGATTTGGCAAAGATAGCCCCAAACAATTAGCATTATACAGCCAAATCCTAAAAAAACTATTCTCTTATATATTCTTTCTAAAAACAATTACACGCCTATTTTGGCTTCCTTCCCCGTTTCTCTCCTTATATTTCTTCTTCTATCTCTTCCCTTTCGCTCTCATAGTTTAGCAAACATTCTTGCAAATTATGTAAAAAAATTAGTGGGATGAAAAGGTAAGGTTGATCTTACATAAGAGAAAATCAGAAGCAAAAACTAAGAGAAAAAAATACATTTCAACTTTATTTTTCTTCTCTCTTCTTTTTCTTGGTTGAATTAAACGAGTGGGTGTCATTGAAATTTTTTGAATAACATATTATTTATTTTGATCTACCTAAGTTTTGATAGGATAGCAGTTGTCCGCTAGAATAATCGAGTAAGATGCATGCAAGCTTACCAAGATTTCACGGTCACAAAAAATAAAAACTTCAAACACTTGATGATCTAAAGTTCGATATATTTGATAATATGTCATCGTTGAAGCAAAAGAAGAAAGAAACTACTAGTCACTAAATTATCGTGAACTGCAACCTAAAAGTTTCATTTCTTGTATTTATTGACTATACTTACTTATTCATGCATATTATATAGTTGTATATTTTAACCTGTAAAGTTTCCGAGAAAAAAGATGCAAATACGATTGCACCAAAATTTGATAAAATAAAAAGAAAACAAATTGACATGCTTTTTTTGGTAAAAAAAATAGATATTATAATTAGACAAACATATGCATACATATATTATGATGTTGTATTCGCACCATATTACTAGTACAGGCTAATTCATTTATATTACTATTACGGACTGAGTCCTTAATAGTAGTAGTAGTCCTATTGTTTACGACATGGGCACAACAAAAGTCTGAAACTCCATTAGGTATAGTCTGGTGATCTTCCAAGTTCCCTGCAGTACATGGTACTTCCCTAGTAGTTGTTAATCCCAGCTTATCTTCTTCCCAGATTTTCCTAGCAAAAGATTGTGCTTCACCAAAAAGTCGCCTCGTGTAGTTGCCTTCAAAAAAACTCCATGCCTTTGCTAATTTGTCGGNAAGTACTTATTCTTCCTATACCATTTTTAGCAGATTCTGACGATTGTGATCCATCTGTGTTTAATTTATAAAAATTAGGTTTTGGTAGTATCCATTTAAAAGAGATTATTTTACGTTGTGATTTAAGTTTGTGCGTAGAAGCTGCCAAGTAACAAATTTTTGTGGCTTGTTGTGTAGTAACATGACTGTTCACAGATGTATGCGAATTTTCATACATATTTCTATTACGAGTTATCCAAATGTTCCATAGACTTTGGAAAAAGTAGGTTTTTTGATTAATATTATTAGGTAATTTAATATTTTTATAATTTATTAGAGGGAGTAGCGATTGTTTTGATGTATTGAAGCGTGTTAAAAGTTGAATATATGGTCCCATGCCTAGTTCATCCAAGTATGTTTTTGCATTAATACAAGTTAAAAATAAATGATTCAGAGATTCTTCCTCTTCATGGAAATACTGACATACTACTCTTGTTATGATTTTAAATTACGAAGAAATTGCAATATTGGCAGTCGATTATGATTTAGTAACCAAATGAAGTGCCTAATCTTGGGATGGACAGGTAGCTGCCATATCCATTTAAATTAGCCAGTTATGGGAATATTAACTTCAGAATTATCTTCTAACAATTTCTACATCGAGTTTACTGAATAGTTTTCATTGCATGTTAAACCCTAGTAAATAGTGTCATGATTCCTATTGTATGTGGAAATGTAATGTCTTCCTATAGGATTTTTGATGTTATTAGTTACTTCAAAAGGAATTTTATTCCAATTCCACCCATTGGAGTCGTATATAGAGTTAAACTTTATATTTTGGTGTGCGTTAGGTAATGGTCCGCTTATTAGGAGCGAATAGTTATTCCAGGATTTACCCAAGAGACTTTCCAAAAATTTATGTGGGCACATGTTCCTATTTGCCATTGCAATCCTAGTTGACAGTGGTGCAAAACTTTGAGTATGTTAGTCCATGTTTTTTATTTTTTTTTAATTAGAGATGTGCTGATGAATATTTTTTAAAAGAATATTTGCCCGCAGACTTTAAGGTTATTGAAAAGCTCTCCATGCTAGGCTTGCAAGNTAAAAGGTGCAGATTTTTTCTTGTGGTGGTTGTTCCCCATATAAAACTTCGTTGATAGTGTTCCATTTTATTAATAATTGTGGATGGAATGTGAACGTATTGCATAATATGATTTGGCAGATTATTGAGAGTTGATTTAGTAAGAGTACTCCGACCTGCCATAGTTAGAAAATTTATTTTCCATCCAGCTAGTCTATTCTTCAAATTATCTAGTAGAAATTGATAGTCTGGCTTCTTTTGCCTTGACTGGAAAATTGGAAAGCCTAAATACCTGTCATGACCCCATTTACCATTCGAAGGCATCGTGGCGACACCTAGTCTCTATGACTAGGTAAGCCTAATTGCGG
>MDKJ01183496.1:0-23803 GCA_005239525.1 Nicotiana knightiana
AATTCCTATATTACTTGTCGACCACGTACACTTGCGTGTGCACTGGGAAATCTACCAACAAGTACATTGAGGATACAAATGCCATTGTCCCTCCAAGAGTTGATGTTGCTACCTTCAAGGTGGAACACGACTTAATCCTAATTCTTAAAGGAGAGGGGTTTTTCATAATTCCACCAATGATGATCCGACACAACATCTTAGAAACTTCTTGGGTGTGTGCGCGATGCACAACAGAAAAACGTGTTAGATGATGCCCTAAGACGAAGGGTATTCAAGTACTCACTAGCTGGAGAGGCAAGGAAATGGATCCAAAATCTACCACCTAATTCTATTAACTCTTGGCCTGAAATCGTCCGAGATTTCCTAGCTAAATGGTTCCCTCAAAGCAAGAAGTCCGAGCTCCGAGATAAAATTTTCTTCTTCAAGCAACTATCGGGGAACACTTACATGAGGCATGGGATTTATTCAAGCTATATCTAGTGAGGTCGTCAAATCATGGTTTTCCGGACAACATCTTTTTGGAGAAGTTTAACATGGGCTTGGATCCCTTGAACCAATCCATAGCCAAAAATTCCGCGGATGGATCTTTCAAGGATAAAACATTTACAAGGGTCACACAAATTCCTGATAAGATGGCAGAACATAATCATTCTTGGCACTCGGAGGACACTATAGGTGGAATGCCATATGGTACTCCCTCCTTGACCAACATGATTAAGGAGAACCAAGAGAGAGATCAAGTGATTGCCGGGCTTGCTACCAACATCAACGTGTTGACCAAGATGTTCACTGAAAGCCAAACAGAAAAGGTGAATGTTGTGGAAAATATGCAACCCTTGTCAAATGAAGATTGCGAGGAAGAAAATTATGTCAACAACTCTCAAGGTGGTTACCAAAGACAATCCTACCAAGGTCCCCGACAACAAAATCAATGGAGGCCTAACCCGCAAGGGAAAGGTCATAAACAATGACGAAATGATCAAGGTAGTTCAAATCAAGGAAATTGGAGTAACAACAACAACAAATATTCAAATCGAAGTTCAAACCCCTATGCCACCAAAGGGGAAATACTCTAACCCTTCGCATTGGAAGGAAAGTTCTTCTATTCAAATCGAAGTTGAAACCCCTATGTTCCACCAAAGGGGAAATACTCTAACCCTTCGTATTGGAAGGGAAGTTCTTCAAGTGAGTCCAAATTGGAGAACATGCTTGAAAGAATATTGCAAAATCAAGAAAGAAATGACACTTCAATGAAGAACATGACCGAGATTGTAGGGTTCAACACCACATCCATACAAAAGTTAGAAATGCAAATGAGCGAACTATCAAGAGAACAAAATCCGAAGCAAAAAGGAGCTCTCCCAAGTGACACAATTACAAAACCAAAAGGTAATGGGAGTGGTCCGACTTCTCATTGTATGGCAATCACAACTCGAAGCGGGAAAATACTTCAAGGAGAGAATGAACAAATGATTGAAGAGGAAGATCTTGAACAAGAGGATGAGGAACAAGTTGAGGTGCCAATGGTTGTTGAAGTTGAAAAACTCCCAAAGGAAGTGAAAGTCCAAGAAGTGAACCGTGAAGAGGTCAAGGAAAAGGTAAAAGAGGCACCAATATCTCTAGCACCAATTTCTAGACCTCCCCTCATTTCCCTCAAGACTTGCTAGGAGGGTTGATGATAGCAAACTTGAGAAATTCTATGACATTCTCAAGCAATTATTGGTGAACATTCCATTTGTGGAAGCATTTCAAGAGATGTCGGGTTTTGCTAAATACTTTAAGGACTTGATCACCAAGAAGAAAATCACAAATAATGAAGTGGTGAATGTGACTCAGCAGGTTACTTCCATCATTGCAACAACTACCGGGAGCTTTCACCATTCCATGCATTATTGGGTTGCGAGATTTTGCAAGAGCTATTTGTGATAATGGGGCTAGAATCAACTTAATGCCTCTTGCTATTTACAAGCAAGCGAGGTTACGTATGCCGAGGCCTACAAGTATGAGGTTGTAAATGGTCGATCATTCAATCAAGAGACCGGTGGGGATTGTTGATGATGTTCTTGTGAAAGTGGGAAAGTTCCTCCTTCCCGCCAACTTTGTGATCCTTGACTGTGTTGTTGATAAAGAAATCCCTATCATCTTGGGGAGACCATTCCTTGCTACCGGAAGAGCACTTATGCATTTGGAACGAAATGAGATCAAGTTCCGTGTTAATGACAAAGAGGTTACCTTACAAGATAGTAAGGGTATGAAGTTACCGCATGCATATGAAAGCTTATCAGTCATTGATGTTGTTGATGACGTAGAAGACGGAATCTAGATGAAGTTGGAAGGAGAATGCCTCGGTGAGGCTTTGGTGGCTATATTGGTGAATTTTGATGGTGAAGGCAGGGAGGGGTACATGGAATCGGTGAATGCATTGGAAGGACTTGTGTCCTACACTTATGCACCAAAGAAAATTTCCCTTAAATTAGAGAATAGAGTCATTCCCCCCGCCAAGACTTCAATTATTGAGCCGCCACAACTTGAGCTCAAGCCACTTCCACCGCACTTAAGGTATAAATTTCCTGGCTCTAATGACACTTTACCAGTAATCGTTTCTTCTTTGTTGAATGATGTGCAAGCAGATCATTTGTTGAATGTCCTAAGGGAGCACTGACATGACATTGGGTGGATAATAGGGGACATCCGAGGGATTCCCACCGGAATTTGTGAGCACAATATACAATTGGAGCAAGATAGCAAACCTAGCGTGGAGCATAAAAGAAGCTTAAACCCTTCCATGCAAGAGGTGGTGAAGAAAGAAATCATCAAATGGTTAGATGCGGGGGTAGTCTACCCTATTGCCAATAGTTTGCCGATATCAAAGAAATCACCCTTCCGGTGCAATTGTGCCAAAGAAATGAGGCATGACCGTGATTCAAAATGACAAAAATGAGCTCATCCCAACGAGAACCGTGACCGGGTGGAGAGTTTGCATGGATTACCGGAAGCTCAACAATGTTACTTGCAAAGACCATTTCCCTATGCCTTTTATTGATCAAATTCTTGATCGGCTAGCAGGAAGGTCATTATATTGCTTCTTGGATGGATATTTCGGCTATAACCAAATTAGAATAGCCTTGGAAGATCAAGAGAAGACATCACATGCCCATATGGGACTTTTGCCTTTAGCCGTATGCCATTTGGGCTATGCAACACCCCAGATACCTTTCAACGGTGCATGATGTCAATCTTCTCAGACATGGTGGAAGATTTCCTAGAGGTGTTTATGGATGACTTCTCTATAGTGGGTGATTCCTTTGAGAATTGTCTTGACAACCTTAGAAAAGTGCTCAAAAGATGTGTAGAAACAAACCTTTTGCTAAACTAGGAGAAGTGCCACTTCATGGTGGACGAGGGCATTGTTTTGGGCCACAAAATTTCCAAACAAGGCATAGAGGTTGACCAGGCAAAGATCAAAATCATTTCCAAGCTTTCTCCACCCACTTCAGTAAAAGATGTCCGAAGCTTTTTGGGGCAAGCCGGTTTCTATAGGCGTTTTATCAAGGACTTCTCCAAAATTGAAAATCTCATGTGTTAAGATCCTTGAAAAAAATGCAAAGTTTGTATTTGACGAGAAGTGTCTCAAATCTTTTGAGGAATTGAAATAAAAGCTCACCACGACACCCATTATTGTCACACCTGATTGGTCCCTTCCATTTGAACTCATGTGTGCCGCTAGTGGTGTAGCTATTGGGGTGGTACTTGTTCAACGGCATAACAAATCCTTCATCCTGTCTACTATAAAAGAAAGAAACTCAATGACGCTCAAATAAATTACACTGTGACTAAGGAAGAACTACTTGCCATTGTCTATGCTTTTGAAAACTTTCGTGCCTATTTGTTGGGGTCCAAAGTGATAGTGTACACCGATCATGCTACTCTCCGCTATCTTATGGCGAAGAAGGATGCCAAACCAAGATTGATTAGGTGGATCCTTTTTTTTGCAAGAGTTTGAATTTGAATTCAAGATCGGAAAGGGATGGAAAATCAAGTTGCGGATCACCTATCTAGACTTGAAGAGGCAGGGAGACCAAAAGAAGACCTTGAAATTAATGATGCCTTTCCAGATGAGCACATATTGGCATTGTCTAGCACCTTTACTCCTTGGTATTCCGACATCGCTAATATTTTGGTTAGTGACCTTGTTCCCGATGGATTAAAAGCTTATCAAAAGAAAAAGTTCTTGCGGGAGTGTAGGCAATACTATTGGGAGGAACTCTTTTTGTTCCGTATTTGTGCCGACAACATCATTCGGCATTTTGTTCTGGAAGATGAGGTAATTCCAATTCTCAAGGCATGCCATGACTCCCTGGTTGGGGGCTTCCATCACGAAGGAAATCATACGGCGTCAAAAGTTCTTGAATGTGGCTACTAGTGGCCATCGATCTACCAAGACACAAATCAAATCGTCAAGGCATGTGATCAATGTCAAAGACAAGGGTCAATTTCTAAAAGACATGAGATGCCGATGAACTTTGTAATGGAGGTCAAGATATTTGATGTGTGGGGGATAGACTTCATGGGTCCCTTCGCGAGCTCTTATGGCATGACATATATCTTGGTGGCTTTGGACTACGTCTCCAAATGGGTCGAGGCAATCGCCTTGCCCAACAATGAGGCAAGGAGTGTGACCTCATTCTTGAAGAAGAACATATTTACGCGGTTTTGTACCACCAGGGCCATCCTTAGTGATAGCGGTTCTCACTTTTTCAACAAGGCTTTCATCGGGTTGCTCGAAAAGTATGGCGTCAAACACAAGGTGGCCACGCCTTATCATCCTCAGTCGAGTGGTCAGGTTTAAGTTTCCAACAGGGAGATCAAAACATCCTAGCAAAAATTGTTAATGCAAACAGGAATGACTGGTCCAGAAATCTAGATGATGCGTTATGGGCATATCGCACAACATTAAGACTCTCATTGGCACCTCACCGTACCGGTTGGTTTTTGGTAAGGCGTGTCATTTGCCAGTGGAGCTTGAACACAAAGCCATGTGAGCATTGAAAAAGTTGAATCTTGATTGGGCCGAAGTTGCAAACATACGAATGATACAACTCAATGATATGGAAGAATTCCGTCTCCATGCCTATGAGAGTGCATCCATGTATAAGAAGAGAATGAAGTTTGTTCATGACAAGAAGACGGGAATTCAAATCCAATGACTTGGTCTTACTCTTCAACTCAAGACACAAGTTATTTTCGGGAAAACTCAAATCTAAATGGTCTGGCCCGTTCAAAGTTGTGAATGTGTCCCCCTATGGTGCTATTGAATTGGAGTCGGAGGACCCGGAGTCGAACTTTCAAAGTAAATGGTCAACGTGTCAAACATTAACTCGGCACCACATAAGAAAGGCACTTGGTAGAAAAAAATTCTCTCAAGGATAGTCCTACACCAACCCCCACCACTGAGTAGCCCAAACAGGTTCAACATCGGCGTGCCGCGACATTAAATCAAGCGCTTCTTGAGAGGCAACCCATGTGTGGTAACATTCTTTTGTTAGTTTTTCATTTATGTAGGTTTAGTTGTTATCGTTGAGCAGGTTGACGTGTGTATTAGAATTTAGGTAGCCCAAAATACCATGAACAGGGTGCACGGACTGAGGTAAATGAAGAAAATAAGGGTCCGTGGTTTGCGGCAACTATACGGTTGTATAATGACTTTGCGAACCGCATAGTGGTCGCGGACACAGTCAGAAAAAATTGCAAGTTGCGTTCTCAAAAAAGCAGTAAGATTTCAATTTATGTGGCATGCATAACAACTATGCGACCGCAGAACGCGCCACAAAGTGAGGTTGAGTGACCCAGTCATTAATCCATCACATAACACATACCGACCACATAATGTGTTATGCGATTCACTTGACCGCCGCAAAACACATAGGTACAATATGAACAAAATCAAAAAACAGAAAACAAAGAGAAGAAAAAGAAAAGACCAAAAAAAATACTAGATTAAGCACACACAATCACACATAAAGGATTGGAATTGCATAGAGAACTCACCTGGTTCACATATCGTACCGGATTCTTCAATAGCTCAGATATCCGGTATGTAATTTTCCTCCCTCTTTTTCTTAATTATGTTGAATAATATCATGTGATTGAACCCCCTTCTTTCCCCTTTCTCTCTACCCTTTGCAGTGAGGATCTGGGTGGGTAATTTGGGGGACATTTCTCAATTTGAGTGTTAGGAATTCTGTGCGTGAGTGGGTTAACCCTTTTTTACTGAGGAAGATGATCTTTGCGGTCCACATAATTTGTTTGCGGTTCGCACAGTCGTCGAAAACTGGAGCCCTAGGTGGCCTGATGAAAAGGGATTTTGTGATTGAGTTTGCGACCGCATACTCGTTTCACGGCCGCGAACTTGCCGCACACTAGGACAGATAAATTGGCCATCTGGTGAGCAGAAACGCGACCATTTTGCAGTCGCATAACATGTTCTGCGGCCCTTTTCGCGATCACAAAATTGTTTTGACTCCTAGGTGTTGTAATTATGTGATGGGTTTACGGTTCATATAGTGGTTATGCAATCTCATAACTCATCGCAAAAGCTTTTTTCTTGTTAATGTTCTCTCAATATGATTCCCGTGCTATATCAACCACTCACACACTGTTTTACTGACAGGAATGACACCAAAGAAGTCTATTGCAGTGCGATCACCGTCCGCTTGAGGAAAAAACAGGCTGCTACCCTGAGCCAACATGCACAACAATCCAAACGTCCAAGGTCTGAAACAGCCCGCAACACTTCTGAGCACTCTTCCCAGTCTGAAGAGGAGGAGGCACAGACCGACCTCATGCCATCCATTGACCTACAGGTTGAAACACGCCAGAAGAGAGGGGAAGATCTTAGATTTGGGGTCGCAGGCTCGTGGAACCTTTACAAAGATGGGATAACAAAGATAAAGATTCTTGAGGAGAAGCAGCTTAGTCTAAATGGTCTGAAAGAGCACTACCCTCATGTGATCGAGAACATTAAGAAGAGGCAATGGGAGTTCTTCACTGAAGTCCCGGATGAGTATAATGAGACACTCGTGAGGGAGTTCTATGCAGCTTATGCTGCCTCTAGGAATACTGAGCAGAAGAGGAACAGGGTATTCTTGCAATCTGTCCAAGTTCGAGGGGTCCAAGTACTTTGTGATTCCGCTATGTTCAATGACCTATATTTTGAGGATTGGTCGTCAGGCATGGTTGCGTATGATGCCAAACTCGCCAACAAAAAATACAAGCGTGCATGGGTTGCTTCTGTCATAGCCAAGGGGACCCCCTCCTTGATAGCTCCGCGCCAAAAGATTTACAAGCGGGATCTCACCTAGGAGGGCCGATATTGGCTCAGTTTTTTTTGCTCCTCTCTGATGCCTACTAGAAATGAAACTGACATAAACATCGAAAAGGAAATCCTCATTGCATGCTTCATGACGGGCATCAAGGTTGATGTGGGAGAGATTATATTCAGGGAGCTTGGATTAGAGCAAACCAAAAACAAACATCACTTCCATTCCTGTGTTTGATCACTGCCTTGTGTAAATTTGTGGAAGTGCCTCCTATACCCAAACATGACTGCATTGAGAAAGCTCATTAAGATATTGATATCACTCGGATAAGTGATGCAGCAGACAAGGAGACAAACAACCAACTAGAGACTTCACTCCCTCCTCCATCAGACTCAGTAGCACCTGCTGCCCCCACACTGCCTGACACTCTCCCTGTACCAGCCACCTCTATAGCCACTCCTAAGACAACCACTGCATAGCCACTTGCTGCCTTATCAGCTTTATCAAAGCTAGGTCTACTAGCCCAACATGCCAATGCCAAGGTAGACCGACTAACAAAGGAACTCCCAACTCTTATCCGGAAAACACTGGCCCCTATCCAAGCCTCAGTGAGTGTCACGATCCAAAATCCATAAGGCCGTGATGGCGCCGGACATCATTGTCAAGCAAGCCAATCATTAATTAATCGAAATAATTTCCGGTTTAAAACATTTATGAAAAACATTTCCTTGCACTTATTACATATTAACCAAATAAAAATCTATTAAGTAAAACAATAGTTTAAATATTACACTTTAACAAATATACCCCAACACATATCCCAGAACCCGGTGTCACAAGTACATGAGCAATTTCTAAGAATTTATACAATCATTACAAAGCATGTCTGAAATACAGCTGGACAAGGAAATTTAAAAATGAAAATCGATACAGTACGTGGGAGACTCTGTCAGCTGCGAATCGCCTTCGGATGATGCAGCTCGCCTAAGTCTCCGAATCCTCCACATTGCTATGAAAGTACCTGTGCAATAAAATGCACAGCAAGTGTAGCATGAGACAAAAACAATGTGTACTCAGTAAGTCGCCCGCCTAACCTCAGAGAGGTAGTGACGAGAGGTCAAATTAGACACTTACTAAAGGTCATTTTAGAATATTTAAGTATGACACTAAGCATGATTATCGTATGCGATTTATTAAAAATTAGGATCAAATATTTTTAACTCCATTCACGTTTAACACTTTATATCTTCGTCATATTAATAACAATTAATCAACATGGGTGATTTAATCAAATAACAATAAATCGACGGGAAGTAACAACTTCTTCCAAAATCTTTTTAATAACTTTAAATCTCTGTCATTTCAATTGGTAACTTAATATCTCAGGCGAGTAATCAGGCAAAAATCATAGCACCTACGTAGTAAATATCATGCGCAAGTAATGTCAAGGGTCGAACGTCACGGACCAACAATAATAAACCGTGCACTGCCGAAGGGTCGAACGGCTCGAACCATAGATGCATCTATCTTCCCCGCTCGCAAATCGATCATGCGACGTGGTTCAAAATAATAAGGCTAGCCTGCTCGTGAATCATACCTGCGAATCAGGTGCTCATATGAATACACAAAAATACAGGGTCATCCTGCTAGCGAATCATACATGCGACTCAGGCACCCAAAGTTACACATATCCACATAATAAATCCGTATTTTATCAAGAAAGCAGTTTTTCTCAGGAAAGTGGTAAAAATCCTTCTTAAAGGAACATGAAAAATAGTTTTTAAAATCTTTGTTTTGAAACTTATTTGTCAAGTTTAACGATATTCTATAATACAACTCTACCAGGTACACAATTATCCACAGAGGAATCAATTCTCTTTCTAGATTATTAGGAAAATGGACTCTAGTCTTCTTTAGATATTCAATTACGATTTCGATTATATTAGCAGTTTAATATTACATGCAGGATCATAGGTATAACACATAAGGCATGGTAGTGGGTCCTAGACTACCCAGACATGGCATAATAGTAGCTACGCACGGACTCCCGTCACCTCGTGCGTACGTAGCCCCCGATGATAATGGCATATACTTAATTAATTCACCTAGGGAGATAATTCCCCCTCAAAAAGTTAGAAAGGATACTTACCTCGCTCTGAAATTCCAATACCGGCTTCCAAGCCCTTCTGACGACTCCAACGGACGCACAACGCTCCGAAACTATCACATAACGACAAAGAAATAAAAATTCATCCTAATACTCACAACAAATTCAAATTATATACTTTCCCAACCCCGCTTAGTGAAATGACCAAAATTCCCTCGGGCCCACGGTCCCGGAATCCGAAATTTCTCGAAGATATATTCTACCCATAGCCTTACTAACTCAAATATACAATTTACTCAAATATTCATGCTCAATTCGTGGCTAAAAATCCAACTTTACATTTTCTAGGTTTCTTCAATATTTCCAAAATTCCTACCAATTTCTATGCCTAATCCATGCATATAATCTTGTATTTAACTTAGAGGCATGGAGGAGTTACTTACCTTGACATTGTATGAAAGAATCCTTTCTTTGAAGCCTCCCAAACTCGCCTAAGCCTATGAAGAAATGAAGACAAATGAACCCAAATCCTTGTTTTAAAACATTCTGCTCAGGACAATTTCCTCACCTGCGGTCCTACTTCCGCACCTGCGCTCCCGCAGGTACGACCAATCTCCCGCACCTGCGGCTTCCTCAATTCTAGCCCAAAATCGCACCTGCACCCCATTGTCCGCACATGCGGCTTCGCAGGTGTGCAAATTCCATCGCACCTACGATCCCAGCCAAGCCTGCCCACTCTCGCACCTGCGGCGCCCAAACCACACCTGCGGCGCCCATCCTCGCAGGTGCCTATTTAAAACATTTATGAAAAATATTTCCTTGCACTTTATTACATATTAACCAAATAAAAATATGTTAAATAAAAAAATAGTTTAAATATTTGCACACATATCCCAGAACCGGTGTCACAAGTACATGAGCACTTTCTAAGAATTTATACAATCATTACAAAGCATGTCAGAAATAAAACTGGACAAGAAAATTTAAAAATAAAAATCCATACAGTACGAGGGAGACTCTGTCAGCTGCGAATCGCCTCCGGATGATGCAGCTCGCCTAAGTCTCCGAATCCTCCACATTGCTATGAAAGTACCTGTGCAATAAAATGCACATCAAGTGTATCATGAGTACAAAAATAACGATTACTCAGTAAGTCGCCCGCCTAACCTCAGAGAGGTAGTGACAAGAGGTCAAATTAGACACTTACTAAAGGTCATTTTAGAATATTTAAGTATGACACTAAGCATGATTATCATAGGTAATTTATTAAAAATCAGGATTAAATACTTTTAACTCCGTTCACGTTTAACACTTTATATCTTCGTCATATTAATAAGAATTAATCAACACGGGTGATTTAATCAAATAACAATAAATCGACGGGAAGATGTACACACACCTAAAAATGCAGCATGGGTGGTGAGGAAGATCATTGAAACAAAAGAAGATGTACTGAAGATGAGGAAAGATCAATGTGACATCGCAACTGTACTGGGGAAGTTTGAAAGGCAAGGTAAATTCCAAATACATAAGGCATATGTACAACTGCAACCTCAATTCAATAGGGTTGAATAGAAAAGTATACACTTGCACACACAAATTCATCCAAGATTCAAGTTTCATCTATGGTTGTCTATAAATCAAAGATTAGCAACTATAGAAAGGCTTGCAAAATTTGGCATACAAGTGCAGACAGCGTGTGTGTTCTGTGGGCAAAATGAGGAAAAGTTTGAGCATCTATATTTTGAATGCCATTGTACAAAAAAATTGTGGGAGAGAATTTTGAAATGGCTAGGACACACAAGACAGATAATGGAATGGAAGCAGGAAGTGCACTGGATCAACAACATGGCAAAGAAGAAAGATTGGAAAGTAGAGATGACTACGGCAAGTTTTGCTATGGTCGTGTATTGCATTTGGCGAGAAAGAAATGCGATGAGATTCAACAAGGGGAGATACAATATAGATGGAATATGCAAGGATAATCCAATGCATATACATATACAGGGCAAAAAGAAGAAAAAATGGGGGCCAGGATTAAAGTATGTAGATAAAATACCTTAGTTCTAGAGTATAGTATGCTAATAATATAGGTATACTTGTAATAGAAATGAGAGATTAATGGAAATCATTAATCTAGTTTTTGTAATGACTTTTTTGATGAAATAAAAGTAAACTTTCATCAAAAAAATAAATCAACGGGAAGTAACAACTTCTTCCAAAATCTTTTTAATAACTTTAAATCCCTGTGATTTCAATTGATAACTTAATATTTCAGGCCAGTAATCAGGCAAAAATCATAGCAACTACGCAGTAAATATCATGCGCAGGCAGTGCCGAGGGTCGAACGGCGGGGACCAAAATTAATAAATTGTGCACTGCCGACAGATCGAACGGCTCGAACCATAGATGCATATATCTGCCCCGCTCGCAAATCGATCATGCGACGCAGTTAAAAATAATAAGGCTAGCCTGCTCGCAAATCATACCTGCGACTCAGGTGCTCATATGAACACACACAAATACATGGTCATCCTGCTCGCGAATCATACATGCGACTCAGGAACCCAAAGTTACACATATCCACATAATAAATCCGTATTTTATCATGAAAGCAGTTTTTCTCAGGGAAGTGGTAAAAACCTTCTTAAAGGAACATGAGAAATAGTTTTTAAAATTATTGTTTTGAAACTCATTTGTCAAGTCTAATGATATTCCGTAATACAACCCTACCAGGTACACAATTATCCACAAAGGAATCAATTCTCTTTCTAGATTATTAGGAAAATGGGCTCTAGTCTTCTTTAGATATTCAATTATGATTTCGATTATATTAGCAGTTTAATATTACAGGCAGTATCACAGGTATGACACATAAGGCATGCTAGTGGGTCCTAGACTACCCGGACATGGCATAAGAGTAGCTACGCACAGACTCCCGTCACCTCGTGCGTACTAGCCCCCGAAGATAATAGCATATACTTAATTAATTCACATAGGGGGACAATTCCCCCTCACAAAGTTAGAAAGGAGATTTACCTCGCTCTGAAATTCCAATACCGGCTTCCAAGCCCTTCCGACGACTCCAACAGACGCACAACGCTCCGAAACTATCACATAACGGCAGAGCAATGAAAATCATCCTAATACTCACAACAAATTCAAATTATATACTTTCCGACCTCGCTAATTGAAATGACCAAAATACCCTCGGGCCCATGTGTCCGGAATCCGAAATTTCTCGAAGATATATTCTACTCATAGCCTTACTAACTCAAATATACAATTTACTCAAATATTCATGCTCAATTCGTGGCTAAAAATCCAACTTCCCATTTTCTAGGTTTCTTCAATATTTCCCAAATTCCTACCAATTTCCATGCTTAATCCATGCATATAATCTTGTATTTAAGTTAGATGCATGAAGGAGTTACTTACCTTGACATTGCATGAAGGAATCCTCTCTTTGAAGCCTCCCGAAATCGCCTAAGCCCATGAATAAATGAAGACAAATGAACCCAAATCCTTGTTTTAAAACATTCTGCCCAGGACGATTTCCTCACCTGCGGTCCTACTTCCGCATCTGCGCTCCTGCAGGTACGACCAATCTCCCGCACCTGCGGCTTCCTCAATTCTAGCCCAAAATCGCACCTGCACCCCATTGTCTGCACCTGCGGTTTCGCAGGTGTGGAAATTCCATCGCACCTGCGATCCCAGCCAAGCCTGCCCACTCTCGCACCTGTGGCGCCCATCCTCGCAGGTGCCGATTTAAAACATTTATAAAAAATATTTCCTTGCACTTTATTACATATTAACCAAATAAAAATATGTTAAATAAAAAAATAGTTTAAATATTACACTTTAACAAATATACCCCAACACATATCCCAGAACCGGTGTCACAAGTACATGAGCAATTTCTAAGAATTTATACAATCATTACAAAGCATGTCTGAAATAAAACTGGACAAGAAAATTTAAAAATAAAAATCAATACAGTACGAGGGAGACTCTGTCAGCTGCGAATCGCCTCCGGATGATGCAGCTCGCCTAAGTTTCCGAATCCTCCCCATTGCTATGAAAGTACCTGTGCAATAAAATGCACAGCAAGTGTATCATGAGTACAAAAATAACGTGTACTCAGTAAGTCGCCCGCCTAACATCAGAGAGGTAGTGACGAGAGGTCAAATTAGACACTTACTAAAGGTCATTTTAGAATATTTAAGTATGACACTAAGCATGATTATCAAAGACAATTTATTAAAAATCAGGATTAAATACTTTTAACTCCGTTCACGTTTAACACTTTATATCTTCGTCATATTAATAACAATTAATCAACATGGGTGATTTAATCAAATAATAATAAATCGACGGGAAGATGTACACACACCTAAAAATGCAGCATGGGTGGTGAGGAAGATCATTGAAACAAAAGAAGATGTACTGAAGATGAGGAAAGATCAATGTGACATCGCAACTGTACTGGGGAAGTTTGAAAGGCAAGGTAAATTCCAAATACATAAGGCATATGTACAACTGCAACCTCAATTCAATAGGGTGGAATGGAAAAGTATACACTTGCACACACAAATTCATCCAAGATTCAAGTTTCATCTATGGTTGTCTATAAATCAAAGATTAGCAACTATAGAAAGGCTTGCAAAATTTGGCATACAAGTGCACACAGAGTGTGTGTTCTGTGGGAAAAATGAGGAAAAGTTTGAGCATCTATATTTTGAATGCCATTGTACAAAAAAATTGTGGGAGAGAATTTTTAAATGGCTAGGACACACAAGACAGATAATGGAATGGAAGCAGGAAGTGCACTGGATCAACAACATGGCAAAGAAGAAAGATTGGAAAGTAGAGATGACTACGGCAAGTTTTGCTATGGTCGTGTATTGCATTTGGAGAGAAAGAAATGCGATGAGATTCAACAAGGGGATATACAATATAGATGGAATATGCAAGGATATTGCAATGCATATACATATACAAGGCAAAAAGAAGAAAAAATGGGGGCCAGGATTAAAGTATGTAGATAAAATACCTTAGTTCTAGAGTATAGTATGCTAATAATATAGGTATACTTGTAGTAGAAATGAGAGATTAATGGACATCATTAATCTAGTTTTGTAATGAATTTTTTAATGAAATAAAAGTAAACTTTCGTCAAAAAAATAAATCAACGGGAAGTAACAACTTCTTCCAAAATCTTTTTAATAACTTTAAATCCCTGTGATTTCAATTGATAACTTTCAGGCCAGTAATCAAGCAAAAATCATAGCAACTACGCAGTAAATATCATGCGCAGGCAGTGCTGAGGGTCGAACGACGGGGACCAAAATTAATAAATTGTGCACTGCCGACAGATCGAACGGCTCGAACCATAGATGCATCTATCTGCCCCGCTCGCAAATCGATCATGCGACGCAGTTAAAAATAATAAGGCTAGCCTGCTCGCAAATCATACCTGCGACTCAGGTGCTCATATGAACACACACAAATACAGGGTCATCCTGCTCGCGAATCATACATGCGACTCAGGAACCCAAAGTTACACATATCCACATAATAAATCCATATTTTATCAAGAAAGCAGTTTTTCTCAGGGAAGTGGTAAAAATCCTTCTTAAAGGAACATGAGAAATAGTTTTTAAAATCATTGTTTTGAAACTCATTTGTCAAGTCTAATGATATTCCATAATACAACCCTACCAGGTACACAATTATCCACAAAGGAATCAATTCTCTTTCTAGATTATTAGGAAAATGGACTCTAGTATTCTTTAGATATTCAATTATGATTTCGATTATATTAGCAGTTTAATATTACAGGCAGTATCACAGGTATGACACATAAGGCATGTTAGTGGGTCCTAGACTACCCGGACATGGCATAAGAGTAGCTACGCACAGACTCCCGTAACCTCGTGCGTACCTAGCCCCCGAAGATAATAGCATATACTTAATTAATTCACATAGGGGGACAATTCCCCCTCACAAAGTTAGAAAGGAGATTTACCTCGCTCTGAAATTCCAATACCGGCTTACAAGCCCTTCCGACGACTCCAACGGACGCACAACGCTCCGAAACTATCACATAACGGCAAAGCAATGAAAATTCATCCTAATACTCACAACAAATTCAAATTATATACTTTCCCAACCCCGCTTAGTGAAATGACCAAAATGCCCTCGGGTCCATGTGTCCGGAATCCAAAATTTCTCGAAGATATATTCTACTCATAGCCTTACTAACTCAAATATACAATTTACTCAAATATTCATGCTCAATTCGTGGCTAAAAATCCAACTTTCCATTTTCTAGGTTTCTTCAATATTTCCCAAATTCCTACCAATTTCCATGCTTAATCCATGCATATAATCTTGTATTTAAGTTAGATGCATGAAGGAGTTACTTACCTTGACATTGCATGAAGGAATCCTCTCTTTGAAGCCTCCCGAAATCGCCTAAGCCCATGAAGAAATGAAGACAAATGAACCCAAGCCTTGTTTAAAAAAATTCTGCCCAGGAAGATTTCCGCACCTGCAATCCTACCTCCGCACCTGCGCTCCCGCAGGTGCGACCAATCTCCCGCACCTGCGGCTTCCTCAACTCCAGCCCAAAATTGCACCTGCGCCCCATTGTCTGCACCTGCGGCTTCCCAGGTGCGAAAATTCCATCGCACCTGCAATCCCAACCAAGCCTTCCCACTCTCGCACCTGCGCTGCCCAAGCCGCACCTGCGGCAAAATCCTTGCAGGTGCGGATCACACCAGATGACAGCAATTCCAGCCTTCTTGAACTTCAAATATTGATCCATTAACCACCCGGAATCCACCCGAGGCCCCCGGGACCCCGTCCAATTATACCAACCTGTTACAAAACATAATGCGGACTTGCTCGAGGCCTCAAATCACATCAATCAACATCGAAATCACGAATCGCACCCAAATCCCAGCTTTATGAACTTAGAAATTTCCAACTTCTACATCCGACGCCGAAACCTATTAAATCACGTCCGATTGACCTCAAAGTTTGCGCACAAGTCATATTCGAGATTACGGACCTGCTCCAACTTCCGGAATCGCATTCCGACCTCGATATTAAAACTTCCACTTCCGGTCGGATTTCTCAAAAACCTTCAAATTTCTATCTTTAGCCAAATGACTTCAAAATTGCCTACAGACATCCAAATTCACTTCCGATCGCGCTCCCAACTCCAGAATCACCATACGAAGCTATTCCCAGACTCAAAATTCCAAACGGACATCAACAACATTGAAATGCACTTCAAGCCAAATTTATGAAATTCTTCTAAAATGCTAACTTCCACAATATGCATCGAATTCTCCCGGGTTATCTAAAACCCGATCCGGACATACGCCCAAGTCCGAAATCATCATACGAACCTGCAGGAACCATCAGATCCTGATTCGAAGGTCGTTTACTCAAAATTCTAATCTTAGTTGATTTCTCCAACTTAAGGCTTCTGAAATGAGAATTTTCTTTCCAAATCAACTCTGAACTTCCCGAAATTCAATTCCGACCACACCTACAAGTCATAACACCTGAAACGAAGCTGCTCACAGCTTCAAACCGCTGAACAACACGCTAGATCCCAAAACAATCGGTCGGGTCATTACAGTGAGTGTTCTTCAACAACAGGATCAATCCTATGAAGATCGCCTAAAGCACTTTGAAGTGCGACTTGAGAGGGTCGAGAGAGGCGAAGTTGGAGATATGCCTCAGCTCAAGAAGGATGTCGCTGAGTTGAAATCAAAGCTGCACAAGATGCAGAATTTGGAGTTTTACTTGACTTCCCTTCTCCCGGAGGAAGTCGAGCAGGGTACTGGCACCTTCATTCTGATCTTGGAGTTGGATTTTGCAAACCTTATGATAGCTCCAGAGGCCCTGGGTACTAAGACTTCAAAGGATCCAGATTTTGTTGTACACATTGATACTTCTTCATAGGAGGGATACGGAGAGTCGGAAGGGGAGTCTGATGAGGGAGATACTGAAGATGAGGAAACTGATGAGGAGGCATTGGTTGAGGAGACTGAGGGTCAACGGGACAACAGGGGCAAGCAAGTGGCTGTTTCTACAGATGCACAGGATGAAGAGGAAGAAGACGTGCAGATAGAAATTGCACATTCTCTTGCGGACATGGTCGCCAAAGCACATCCATCGACCACACAACCATCATTAGGAGAGGCTAGCAGCTCCCAGGTCCCAGACCCAACCTCACAATAGGTGGAGCTTCCTATTCCAGCCTCAGAGACCACCAAAAAGTCCAAGGTTCCACCTGTTGCTTCCACAATGCCGGCAGTTGATCCCACAGCTGCCCCAGATGCTTCAGCCCCTCCTAGCGCCTAGTGCACCCCAGGAAGCCCCTAAACTTTGCTTTTACATTCTCTATGCATTGGGGACATTGCATGTTTTTTGGTTGGGGGTGGGGTAGTCATATTTTGTGTGAAAATTATACATAAAATCTTTACTTTAATAGTGTAGATTGGTAGTTAGCAATGAATTTCCCTTGGTTTTTCTTTGCCGAGTTCTTTTCCAAGGGTGTAATAGTAGAACCACAAAAGTAGCATGGAATTTTTTGACTTGTTTGGTGTTTATTGTTCTAGATTCAATCATGTAATGAATTTTTGTGAATAAATTGTACCCTTCTAATTTTGTATATATCTAAAAAAAATGGTTAGTCATTCTTGTGAACTTGAGGGTCACTCTTTGACTTTATGCTTACTCAGAATCTTAAATATCATGTGATGAAAGCTTTGAGTTGCCTTGCATTCACTTGAGAGCTGAAACTATGCTGAGTCGAACAATTCATGCATTGTGAGTGAGTGAGGATTTGTATAAATAATGCATATGATTACCTTGTGATGTCTAGAACTTGCCCGGTTGGTTTCTTAGTGCAACTCTCAGGTTAATGATTGGGTGCTGAAATGATCTTAGGCTCTCTCTGTGACTGCTAGCTAATTTTGACCAAATTGACCTCCCTGGTACATAAATTACCCTAGTTACCCCCTTTGAGCCTTTAACCTTTTATTTGGTTACCACATTACAAACCTTCACCCCTTGTGAAATAATTCCTTATTTTGAACCCATCCTTCCTTTAACGATTAAGAATGAGGCTAAAAGCCTAAGTTGGGGGTGCCGGTATAAAGTGGAAATTGGTAAGGTTGACTACTGTGTGTAGAACAAAAAAAAAGTAAAAAAAAAACAACAAAAACCTCAAAGTTATATATATGAAGATACTCAAGCTCCAAAAAGAAAAACAATTATAAAAGAGAGAGAGAGAGAGAGAGAGAGAGAGAGAGAGAGAGAAGAGAGAGAAAAGGAGTGGAGTCTTGTAGAAACTGAAGAAATACTGTGAGGTAGTTCTATGTCGGTAACGCGAGGTCAATAAGTGCTATGTAGTAAAGAAGCGAAGTGTATGTAGAGTTCATGGAGGGTATAGCCACTACATTCCCAAATATTCATCCAACCCGTCCCGAAGCCTGCATTACAACCCGTGAAAAGTACTTGGTGATCTACATCCAATCATTTCTGATATAGCATCGAGTTAAAATACGAGCAAGCATATGGACTGATACTTGTAGCATGTAGCTTTCATTCTGAGTGCAAGCGTGTTTGATTGCATCCCTTGTACATATGTGTGAGTTGGGGATTTTCTTTGTTGTGAGCACGCATAAATTGCAAGATTTAGAAGAAGTTAGGTTCTTGAAGTAGAATACAAGTGTACACTTAGCTGTGGGTAGCATTCTGTCATTTTGGTTGAGGTTCGAAGTTCACAAGTTTATTAGTCGAATTGTTAAATGATCGTTGTCTTCCAGGACGGGTAAATAAAAGAAGTTACATGATTGTTAGCTAATAGTCAAAACCATCTACAATCACTGCTATTTTGTGATATGTCGGAAATAGAAGTAGTATAGAATAGGATAATTTTGTTTTAGTTGCTTGAGGACAAGCAAGAGTCTAAGTAGGGGGTATTGATGTGCCATAGAATTTTGGCACTTTTGATACCAAATACATAGACTTTAGCTTGGCTGACAAAGTATTTTTAGTTGATTCTTATGAAGTTTTGGTGTTTTGTAGTGCACGAGACTTGAAGATCCAAAAACATGGAAAAGAAGTCAAAAATCCATAAAAGGGCAGAAATGCGGCAGGTCTGCGACCACAGAAGTGATGTGCGGACCGCAAACCCACCGCAGACTAAAGCAGTTCTTTTAGGCACTGAATAGAAGATTATGCGGTCCATTATGCGGTCGCATAAGACTTCTGCGAATCGCATAATGACCGCACAATCGCAACTGGAAATTTGGCTTAAAACTTTTGCGATGAAGTCTGCGGTCGCATAATTGTTATGCGGACCGTAGAACTAGAATGCGATGGAAAATTGGGCTTCAAGACCTGTAAGTATGTGATGCCTATTTCAAGGACCGCATACATGGTTTGCGACCATTATGCGGTCGCAAAAGGGCTGTGCATGGTCATTTTTGTCCAATCTTGACCCCGACTTTTAGTCCACTATAAATAGATTTACTAGGGTTTTTGTGGGTCATCTTGTCTAAAAAAGAGGCTACATTGAAGGCATTGAATACTCCTTTATTTTGGAAGCTTTTGAAGAGAGAATCTTGTACTTTTGTAAGCCTTATGACTTTAATTATTGTTTTATCTTTGTATTTTAGTATGCGTAACTAGTTTTAAATACTAAGGTTGTGGACCCTAAATGGGTGTAATGTTAATGGGTGTTTACCATTGAATACATACATATATATATATATATATATACATATATATATATATATATATATATATATATATATATATATATATATATATATATATATATATAACGGTTGGTTGATATTTATGTATTTATCATGCTTCATTTATTATTGTTGGTTGCAAACATTAACTAATTCCATTTTACTCTATCTTTACTTGGAAAAGTGGGTTAGGGTTTAGTAGAATTGAATATAAAAAACTCAAGGCTTTAAACCTTGTTTAATAGAATCGCTTAGGAATAAGTGGGTTCTATTTGGCGTAAATTGGTTATTCTTAATTGCAACTCTTTTACATTTGGATAAATCATAAAGAGAAAATACTTCTCAACTATTGGGAAATACTGAGTAGTCACTTTGAAACCATTTTCATATCAAAGGAACTTCCATTAGAAATATATCACATTAACACCGATAGCATTAGATTCCATTGAAGGGGACACAACCTTGGTTTATTTAATCAAATTAATTACATTTTCACAATACAATAGTCTTCTTTACTACACATAATTACAACACTCTTTTGAAGCTAACGAAATAGAATTACGATTTAAGTCAAGTTTCACATTATTCAAGTAATATTTTCACACCTATTCCCTGTGGGATTCGACCCAACCTAGTTGGGTTATTATATTTGACATCGACTGTCTTACACCATTTACTTAGGTGTAATTTGAGCGTATCACCCGGCCTCTGCCTCAGCCTCTAGCAATAGGGGGAGCAGCTCCTCCCAGGTCTGAAACATCCGTCGTGCGCGTTCTTACCATCTGTGAGATAATAAAATAAATACACTTAGTATAACATCAACTGCACAATAGGAGATGAAGAAATGGTAGTTTCCTAACACCTTATAGCCTCTCGAAGATAAGTACGGACGTCTTTGCACTGGTCCGCAAGACTCTATTAGGACTGCTCATAACTTGTGAGACCTACATGAACCTAGTACTTTGATACCATGTTGTCACGACCCAATTCCATTATAGGCCGTGATGGCGCCCAGCGCCGCCGCTAGGCAAGACAACAGTGAACTAACCACTTGATTCCCTTTTTTTAAAATAAATTTTCATGTAATTATGCTTCCCTTGATTTAAAGGATTAAGAGACAACAAGCTTAAAATAAATAAAATGAAAACAAATAAGTGCAGACATAACCATATAAAATAAACAAAAAACACAAGTCTACTAGTGTATGCCAAGACTTGGTGTCATAAGTGTATGAGGCGTTCGGCCCGATCCAAAAGAAGGAAGGATACTTTATAAGAATTTAACTTTCATGTTATAATAAGTCCAATACACGATGCAATAAAATTTTCATTTACGGTCAAGTAATCTGCTTAAATCTTAAGCAAGTGAAAGCCGTTCCTTTACCGTTCTTCCAACAAATTTTTAACATAATTTAGGCACGTAAATTAATAAGTACGTTCAAATATTACAAGTAATTCCTCATTTGGTGTAACGACCCGGCCGGTCGTTCCATGAGATTAGCCCAGTTTCCCCCGTTTCTACTTTATCATATGTTGCTTAGCCTATTTATGTTGTACTGGATCGGTTGGTTCTGGTTCGGAGTGGTCGTGGTGAGAACAGAGACACTTAGTCTCTTAAATTGGCTTAATAGTTGGAAAAGTCAACTACGAGTTGACTTATTGGTAAACGACCTCAGAATGTAGATTTTATGGCTTGGACATCTTCGTTAGGTGATTTGGGACTTAGGAGTGTGTTCGGAATGAATTTTTGATGTCCGGTGTAGAATTAGTCTTAAATTGACGAAATTTAGTTTTTGGCGATTTTCGGTCGGTAGGAGAAAATAGGCTATCGGGGTTGGAATGGAATTCCTGAAGTTGGAGCAGGTTTGTAATTTCATTTTGGATATGTGCACAAATTTTCAGGTCAATCGGATGTGTTTTGGATGGTTTCGGCATCCTTGGTGAAATTTAGAAGTTTTAAAGTTCATAGGCTTGAATTTGATGTGATTTTTGTGTTTTTGGTGTTTCGAAGGCTCAACTAAGTTCAAATAAGGTTATGGGATGTATTGGTATGTTTGGTTGGGGCTCCGAGAGGCTCGGGATTGATTTCGGATGGTTAACGTAGGTTTGGACTTAGGAATTTGCAGCAAGGTTGCTGCTGGTGTCATATTACTGGTGTGGCTGCACCTGCGGATGGGGAGCCGCAGGTGCGGGCCCGCAGAAGCAAAAAGGAATCCGCAGATTCAGAATTTGGGCAGCTCAGTGTGGGACCGCACCTGCGGATTCACAGGTGCGGAAAAGGAGTCGCAGGTGCGGAATTTGGACTTTTAGTGAAATTGCGCAGGTGCGCACCTGGGACCGTAGGTGCGAGGAATGGGTCGCAGGTGCGAATTAACTGGGCAGGAGGTATAAATAGGTGCCTCCGCGAAATTTTGGCATTTTTCTTCATTTTGCATGCTGGTTTAGCCAATTTGGGAGCAATTTGAAGGAGGATTTCGAGAGTCTTCAGTGGAGGTAAGTTTTTCAGACTATAAACTCGATTCTATGTTATCATGTGACAGATTAGGCTTGGAATTTGTGGATTAAATGGCATAAATTGGGG
The DNA here is from genome assembly GCA_005239525.1 of Nicotiana knightiana. Lineage (NCBI taxonomy): Eukaryota > Viridiplantae > Streptophyta > Magnoliopsida > Solanales > Solanaceae > Nicotiana > Nicotiana knightiana. The sequence continues at coordinate 22,794 of MDKJ01183496.1, forward strand.
GTTTAGGGATTGGGAAGTTGAGACTTGTAATTAAGGAATTTAGGATTTGTTTATGGTCGGATTTTGATGCATTTTATATGTGTAGACTCGGGAAGGGATAAGGATTCTTGTGACGCGATTTTTATCGAATTTCGAGACGTGGGCTCGGGGCTCGGGTTTGGCCAATTTCGGGAATTATGCCTAATTTTGATAGCTTTCGATTGGGTTTTGTTCCTTTAGTGTATATTGATGATGTTAATCTGGTTTCGGTTAGATTCAGAGCAATCGGGAGCCGATTCGAGGGGCAAGAGCATCGCGGATTAGTGTTTTGGCACAGTGGAGGTAAGTAATGGCTATAAATCTTGTCCTGAGGGTATGAAACCCCGGACTTCGTATTTCTCACTATTTTTAGAGTGGCGCACACGCCTGATGACGAGTGTGTGGCGCGCACTGATTTCTGGATTTGGACTTGGTCCTCTCCGTGGCAACTATTGAGCTACGTATTTTACTCTAAACCATATGTTAAATTGTGTTCTAAAACTATTGCTATATTTGGGTTGTAAACCATGTTTGGGGCCTCGTGCCGACTTGTTTAGACCCCTTGGGGGCTTTTTACTGCTATTTTCCTTACTGTGTTGACTTATGATTTACACTCAGTCATGGTATGTTTAACTGATTTCGAAACTCAGCCTTATCTACACTATTTTTAGTTATAAAATGATGTTTTGGGTCGAGTACCCCGTTTTACTGATACGCCCGAAGGGCTTTTGAGAGTTGCTGACTGAGTGAGGCCGAGGGCCTAATTGCGAGGATATGATATGCCACGAGGTGGCTTGATATTAACGATTGGGCTGAAGGATCCCCTCCGGAGTCTGTACACATCCCTAGTGAGCGCAGGTATCTACTGAGTGCGAATGTCGAATGACGAGTGATTAGGAGGCATGAGTGACACTGAGGTTGCTCGAGGGGCTGATATTGAGTGACTGTGAGGTATGCTGAGTGATGTTCTGCCCGAGGGGCGATTTATGATT
>ML406167.1:0-36604 GCA_005239525.1 Nicotiana knightiana
AACCATAAGTGCATCTTTGCCATAAAATAATCATATATATGCACTGCCGAGGGTCGAACAGCCTGAACCATAAGTGCATCTTTCAATCTGCCGTGGCGTACGGCCCGCTCCCGTGAGTGGGGAAAATCACACTCCGCTCGCGGAATGTAAATTGCGAAGCGGTCACACACAGTCATGCAAAATCAAACAGTACACCTCGACTACATCCGGAAAACAAATACTCAAGTAAATGACAAATTTCTCTTTTAAAATTCAAAAAAATAGTATTTAAATCTTTTCTCGAAATTCATTTGCCAAGTTTAACAATATTCAATAATAAAACCTTATCAGGAATGCAATTATCCACGGAGGAAATCAATTCTCTTTCTAAATGATCAAGAAAGGTGCACTCTAGCCTTCTTAGGAAATAAATTACCAAATTCAATAGCATTACTAGTCTAATATTATTGGCAGGATCACATGTACAACACGTAAGGCATGCTAATGGGTCCTAGACTACCCGAACATACGCATAATAGTAGCTACGCACGGACTCCCGTCACCTCGTGTGTACGTAGCCCCTGCAAATAGCAACACATATTTAATTAGTTCACCTAGGGGGACAATTCCCCCCCACAAAGTTAGAAATGAGACTTACCTCGCTCTGAAATTCCATAACCGGCTTCCAAGCCCTTCCGACGACTTCAATGGATGCACAACGCCCCAAAACTACTAAATAACGGTCAAAGCAATGAAAATTCATTCTAATATTTGCAACAATTCAAATTATATAATTTCCCAACTCCGTTCAGTGAATTGACCAAAATGCCCTCAGGCCCACGTGCCCGGAGTCCGAAATTTTTCGAAGATATACCCTACCCATAGTCTTACTAACTCAAATATACAATTTACTCTAAATTCCATGCTCACATTCGTGGCTAAAATCCAAATTACTCATTTTCTAGGTTTTCTTCAAAATTCTCAATTTTTCCAAAATTTTTCATGCTCAATCCATGCATAAACCTTGTATTTAACTTGGAATGAGAAGGAATCTCTTACCTGATGATGCTTGATGAAAATCACCCTTTGAAATTCTCCAAAATCGCCCTAACCAAGTGAAAGAATTGATGAAATGGCCAAAATCCCGTTTAAAATAGAACACTGCCCAGACAAACCTTCTGTGCGATCGCACACCATCATCCACGATCGCACAAGCCAAGTTCAGAAGCCTCCAAGCAAACTCTGTGCGATCGCACAGTAGGCACTGCGGTCGCACAAGCCAAATCCTGCAGCCTCACTTTTCCTTCTGTGTGGTTGCACACCTACAAGTGCGATCACACAAGCCAAACTTCCAGCCCTCAAATTTCTTCTCCGCAATCACACAACTAAGGCTGCGATCGCACTCAACCCCCAAAACACCAGAAAACAGCAACAACCAAACACTTGGAAATAACCCGGAACCACCCGAAACACACCCGAGGCCCTCGAGACCCCGTCCAATCAACACGACTCAGTCCCATAACCTTGCACGGACTTGCTAGAGGCTTCAAATCACATCAAACAATGCCGAAATCACGAATCGCACTAAAATTCAACTTTATGAACTTTGAAATTTCAAACTTCCACATCTGATGCCGAAACCTATTAAATCACGTCCAATTGACCCCAAATTTGGCACACAAGTCATATTCGATATTACGGACCTGCTCCAACTTTCGGAATCGCATTCCGACCCCGATATCAAAATTTCCACTTCCGGTCGGATTTCTCAAAAACCTTCAAATTTATATCTTTAGCCAAATGACTTCAAAATGACCTACGAACATCCGAATTCACTTCTAATCGCGCTCCCAACTTCAGAATCACCATACGAAGCTATTACCAGACTCAGAATCCCAAACGGACATCAATAGCACTAAAATGCGCTTCAAGCCAAACTTAGAAAATTTTCTTCAACAAACTAACTTCCACAATATACGCCGAAACTCTCCCGGGTTATCCAAAACCCGATCCGGACATACGCCCAAGTCCAAAATCATCATACGAACCTGCAGGAACCCTCAAATCCTGATTCGAAGGTCGTTTACTCAAAATTCTAATCTTAGTCCATTTCTCCATCTTAAGGCTTCTAAAATGAGAATTTTCTTTCCAATTTGACTCCGAACTTCCCGAAATTCAACTCCGACCATGCCTGCGGGTCATAATACCTGAAATGGAGCCGCTCATGACTTCAAACTGCTGAACGACGCGCTAGAGCTCAAAACAGCTGGTCAGGTCGTTACACTTAAAATATACTTACATTTATGTTCGAGAGTGTGGACTACTTTCTCTTTTTTGTTTGTTGATGAGGGCACATTATTTGCAAAAGATTGGTAAAAGCCTTGGTTTTTTAGTTGGCACAAGAAGCGAGTCTTAGTTTGGGATGTATTTGAGTCAAATTTTAAGGCTAAGGTGTCAGAGAGAGTCACACAATTATTTTAATTAGTCTTGGCATGAGGTAAAGCTTGAGGAAAAGTATGAATAGTGCTTATGCTAGGTTCTAAGCATTGATATAAACATTATCGTTGATCTTGAGTATGTTTTGAAATATATTTCTTGCCTATGTGCTTAATGTTATTTGCTTGAGGACGAGCAAAAGTTTAAGTGTTAGGTGGTGATAAATGGCCAAAAGTGTATGATTTTGAGTGTATTTTTATCTCATTTGTTGTGTGAGTTGCGGGAGAATTACATGATATTTGAAGTGAATTATACTCATTACGTATTTCTTATTTGTAGGAATGAGCTTTAATGATAATGGAGCAAAAGATATCAAATTATTGCAAAAAAGGAGAAAAATTAAAGATTGGGAACTCGTCTATTCTCATGCGTGGCACGAAAACGGACGCGAAAAAGGAGAAAAGTGATGGCACAAAATAGAGAAGCGAAGCAAAGGCACGGATTGCTTCGTGAAATTGAAGAATTTCAAAAGCTGAATCCGCGTCCATGGGCGCGCGACGCGCGAAGGCAGGCGCGGATTCTAGCTTTTCCCATCCGAAGTGGGATTGAAAAATTCCTCCTGTTAGCAACCTTAAGTGATATAAATACATCAAATAATGACTTTTTAAGAGTTACGCAACATCTTTGAAGACAAGAACATGCAGGGACGAGTTTTTATCTTTCTTCTTCCCTTTTCTACTATTGGTGATGAATTCTTATAATATAGTTGTGAAAATAATTATGAGTAGTTAAACTCTTTATTCTAGGATTTGATGGAACCTATTGGAGGATAAATTTTTGTTGCGTTTAATATAAGTTTTCCATTGGATTTTCTCTACTTGTTCAACTATGTGATTATTGTGGTTGATTGAAGGACCCTCAATTACCTATGCCTATTTAGTGTGTATTACTTTGAAAAGGGTAAATATTTAGGTAATTGTTGAATAACATCACTCCTAACGTATATGAGGGATCAATACGGAAGGTTTAAAGGTAGGATTAAGAATACTGAAACCTTGGTGCGATATTAGTGAGCGGTAAACTATTGCTAGCTGGCGTAGTTCAGAAGAATACGTCTAGTAAATTGTTGTAATTATTCGAAAGAGAATTACGACACCTAAAATGCTCATGACCAGTAAAGAGTATCTAGGCGAATTTATAGGAGGCGTAACAGGAAGGATTCCGATAAGAGGGGAAATCGTCACCCTAGACCTTTCAAATCTTGTCTATAACATTTATTTTGTTAGTAATAAAATTCCATTTTATAATTACCTTGTTTTTAGTTAGTAAACACTCAACTCATTATTTAATATTTCTGAAAGTTGATTGCTTGAATTCTTGCGAAACTAGCAGTTGTCATTAGTAGGTTAATTCTCTGTGGAATTCAACTCCGGACTTGTAAAGCAAATTATATTTGCAATGATCACTTAATCTTTTTTTATAAGACATAGTTAGGCATGATTAGCTATTTGACTGAACTTATAATCCTATTTGGTTCATGACTTGTGATCAATAGGTCTGTTGTATAAATAGGAGGGCGAAACTACACTACAATTATCTCATATAGCGTAGCAGTCAATGAGTTGGGTTGGATCATGGATTAAAAATCAGGATTCAAATCCCATTAGAGATAAAATATTTAAAAAAATAAAACTTAGTGATTAGAATTACATGTTATATATGCTAGCTTAGAAGCTCATATTCGATGAATTAATTGAAATGCGCATAAGCAGGATTGATCACCACCGTCGTTAAAAAAAAGGTCTAGTGATCTCTAATTAAATTAAGTGGGCGTTTGGACATAAGAATTGTCAATTTCGAAAAAAAGTAAAAAAAAAAAAGTAAAAATAATATATGAAAATTAAAATTATATTTGAACATGAATATAATTGTGTGTTGTTAGCATTTAGCACGAGGGGCCAAAACCAACATTGAAAGCAACTCAATGGAAACCAAAGAACATTTACAGCCAATAGCCATAATCATAGCCTACTGTTAGTTAGCATCATACACTTCATTTGTGTAGTACAATTAAGGGTACATTTTATCATGACAGATAACCATTACCAGTTCACTTTCAAGTTGTAACTAAGAGCTACCTAGCTGGCATTAAATTAAAAGAGAATCATATCTTCTAAAAGTATGGACATACAAATTAGTAGGGTATACCCTCGTGCTAAAAGCCTAAGTGGTATGGCCAATATGTTTTCCCCAAAAATAATGTAACAGTTTTATTAATTATCAAACTTTCAAGGAAAACCAAGAGATGTTGGGACACATCTCAAGTAATACGTTTTACTATTTTTTATTTGATACATAATTGTTGCAAGCCATATTTTCATGTAGCGCACTTACCAAAAACGCCAAAAAAATGAACGTTTATGTTTGTCTTCAAAATTATTTCAAATAGTATACATGAGTTGCCTCTACATGGGTCTACATACAACATCGTACTTTTATCTCACAATGTCAAATACTTTTGCCCTCATTATCTGATCCCTAGACAAGAATTGGACCACAGACCTCCTGTCCATAGAAAATTTGACGACAATTATAATATTGTTGTTCAACTATAATACTTCTATTTTCATGTTCATTAATTTTAGTAGTTTGTGTTGTCGATACTGTGTTAAAACAAACTGTTAGAAGAAATAAAAAATCAGTAGATGATATGAAATATTCCTAGTTCACAATTTCTTTGTGCATCCTTAAGGAATTTTAACCCCTCACAAGTTGCCAAGGTAATGGATTAAATCCTCCCAGGATGAAACAGAATAAACCTTCCTGCAACAGTGGCAATACTAGTTGCAGGATACCAACGAACTCAAAGAACGGAGCAAAATCACACGATTTTGAGAGAGAGACTGTGAATAGAATGCAGTATATTTTCAGAAGGAAATTCTGGATTTTTCAGTGAGTGAAAAGGAAGCCATGCCTCGGAATTTATAGGCAGTGTAATGTGAAGAGGTGTCTGTTCAGAAGGAAAAGGCAGCGTTTGGATTATACGTTTCAGTCAATTCCGTTAATGAACTGACTGGCATTTAATTAATTCTTAACTAATTAATTAAATAAATTTTGTCCAAAAATAATCTTATCGATCGATCATTTGAGAAATCCAAATCCAAAGCCGAAGCCGAGCCGAGCGACGACGATGACGACGACGCGAGGGTTCATTCTCTTCAACTCCTTTTAAGAGATCTAAGAAGTTATTCTATATTTATACATACAAGTGTAGTTGTCTTTCACCAATGTGGTACAAAGTTCATGACAAAGCTCACTTGATTCAAATTTTCATTTCCCTCCATTTTGTTTCCCATCATTTTCCAATTCACACTCCTTGTCTTTGAAGCCCAATACTTTAAAGTCCAACAGTCTCCCACATGAATGGGAATGGCCATAATAAGAATGATCATAGATGAAAGCGGTGTGATTAGCAAGTAAGGATTAATTGCATCTGGATAAGTAAGTTTCCCTTTGAACTTTTCGTAGTGAACATATGTCGGATATACTCGGTCAATCGATAGATTTGATATCTTTGAACCGTCGAACTTTAGTGTATACCTAGACAACCATATGTCACACAATCAACCCTTAACCGTCTTTTGGTTCTCATTGTTGTGTTCATTTCAGCCATGAACACCGCCTGCTAACATAAGTGCGTAGAGAATTAGCCTTACCGCATTCTCATTGAAGCGGCTTCCACTTCACACTTACATAAGTGATTCCTAAACGTGTAATTCTTTAGATTGTCACCACATCAAACTTAGGTAATCATTAAAGAACGTGTAAAGTTCTATCCTTGTTACTGAACATTGTCTTCATCACGAGAAGGGACCAAAGATTTTACTTTGACAATGTTGAACCGGTCAATCACANGGCTTTTGTAAGTGGATCCGACACATTATCCTTTGATCTTACATAATCAATAGTGATAATTCCACTAGAGAGTAGTTGTCTAACGGTTTTATGTCTTCGTCGTATATGACGAGACTTTCCGTTACACATAATGCTTCCTGCCCGTCCTATTGCAGCCTCACTATCACAATGTATGCATATCGGAGCCAAAGGTTTTGGCCAGAATGGAATGTCTTCTAAGAAATTTCGAAGCTATTCAGTTTCTTCGCCGGCCTTATCCAAAGCTATAAATTCTGACTCCATTGTAGAGCGAGCGATGCACGTCTGTTTGGAAGACTTTCAAGATACTGCTCCTCCGCCAACAGTAAAAACATGTCCACTTGTGGACTTTGTTTCTGTTTAGCCGGTTATCCAATTTGCATCACTATATCCTTCGATAACCGCAGGATAATTATTGTAGTGCAAGGCGTAGTCTTGGGTATATTCCAAATATCCCAGAACTCGTTTCATTGCCAACCAGTGATGTTTGTTGGGATTATTTGTGAATCGACTAAGTTTACTTATTGCACAAGCTATATCAGGACGTGTACAATTCATGATATACATTAAGCTTCCCAGTACACGAGCATAATCCAATTGAGACGTACTTTTACTTTTATTCTTTACAAGATAATGGTTTAAGTCAATTGGAGTTTTTGCACTTCTAAATTCCAAGTATTTGAATTTTTCAAGTACCATTTTCACGTAATGTGATTGGGACAAAGCCAGACCCTGAGGAGTCCTCTGGATTTTAATTCCTAGAATTACATCGGCCACTCCTAAGTCTTTCATATCAAACTTACTAGCAAGCATTTGCTTAGTAGCTTGAATGTCGGCAATGTCTTTGCTCATTATTAGCATATCATCAACATATAAGCAAATAATGACGATATGATTTGGAACGTTCTTAATGTAAACACATTTATCACATTCATTAATCTTAAAGCCATTTGACAACATTGTTTGGTCAAATTTTGCGTGCCATTGCTTGGGTGCTTGTTTTAGTCCATAAAGGGACTTAACAAGTCGGCACACCTTCTTTTCTTTTCCCGGAACCACAAACCCTTCAGGTTGGTTCATGTAAATTTCTTCTTCCAAATCACCATTTAAGAAGGCCGTTTTTACATCCATTTGATGGATTTGAAGACTATACAAGGCAGCTAACGCTATTAGCATCCGAATGGATGTAATTCTCGTTACCGGCGAGTATGTGTCAAAATAGTCAAGACCTTCTCTCTGTCTAAATCCTTTGACAACAAGTCTTGCCTTGTATTTTTCAATAGTGCCATCGTTTTTTATTTTCTTCTTGAAAATCCATTTAGAACCCAAAGTTTTGTTACCTGGAGGAAGATCAACCAGCTCCCAAGTGTGGTTGCTCAATATGGATTCTATTTCACTATTGACAGCCTCTTTCCAATATTGTGCTTCTGAGGAAGACATTGCTTCCTTGAAGGTTCGAGGCTCATTTTCTAGCAGAAAAGTCAGAAAATCTGGACCGAATGAAGTAGATGTCCTTTGACGTTTACTTCTTCTCGGATTTTCCTCATTAGGCATACCATCTGTTGTTACCTCCCGAGGTCGTTTTGACTTTTGGTAGGACGATTCACTTTCCTTTTTATACGGATATATAGTTTCAAAGAATTCAGCATTGTCTGATTCTATTATCGTATTAACATGGATCTCAGGATTTTCTGATTTATGAACCAGAAACCGATATGCCTTGCTATTGGTTACATATCCAATAAATACACAATCAACCGTTTTTGAACCTATCTTCACCCTTTTAGGCTTAGGAACTTGTACTTTAGCTAAACACCCCCACACTTTGAAGTATTTCAAGCTGGGTTTCCTTTCTTTCCATTTTTCGTACGGGATGGACTTTGTTTTACTGTGGGGTACACGGTTGATTATTCGATTTGCTTTAAGTATAGCTTCCCCCAACAAGTTCTGTGGTAAACCAGAACTTATCAACAAGGCATTCATCGTCTCCTTTAATGTTCGATTCTTTCTTTCCGCAATTCCGTAAGATTGAGGAGAGTACGGGGCAGTTGTTTGGTGAATAATGCCATTTTCCAAACATATTTGTTCAAAAGGAGATTCATATTCTCCACCCCTATCACTTCTTATCATTTTGATCTTTTTGTTAAGTTGTGTTTCAACTTCATTCTTGTATTGCTTGAATGCATCAATTGCTTCATCTTTACTACTAAGTAAGTAAACATAGCAATATCTCGTACTATCGTCAATAAAAGTGATGAAGTACTTTTTCCCATTGCGAGATGGCGTTGATTTCATGTCGCAAATATCTGTGTGAATTAAATCTAAAGGACTTGAATTCCTTTCGACAGACTTATATGGATGCTTAGCATACTTTGATTCCACACAGATTTGACATTTTGAGTTAATGCAATCAAATTTTGGCAATACTTCCAAATTAATCATTTTCCGTAATGTTTTGAAGTTGACGTGGCCTAAGCGTGCATGCCATAAAGTGTTTGACTCAACTAAGTAAGAAGAAGTTTCAACTTTATTGATAGGAATAGCTATTACATTTAGCTTAAAAAGGCCCTCATTCAGGTAACCTTTGCCTACATACATATCATTCTTACTCAAAACAACACTATTGGAAACAAATACACACTTAAATCCATTTTTGACAAGAAGTGATGTAGATACTAAATTCTTGCGAATTTCTGGAACATGGAGAACTTGATTTAAAGTCACAATTTTTCCGGATGTCATCTTCAATGCAATCTTGCCAATTCCCTCGATTTTGGCCGTAGATGAATTTCCCATGAAAAGAGTTTGTTCGGGTCCTGCAGGAGCATAAGAAGAGAATAAATCCTTGTTTGCACAAATATGGCGGGTGGCACCAGAATCAATCCACCACTCTCTTGGATTTCCTACCAAGTTGCATTCAGACAACATGGCACACAAGTCCTCCACTTCAACCACATTTGCTTGATTCTTCTTCTTTTGTAACTCTTTCTTTGGAGCGCGACAATCTATGGCCTTATGTCCGGGCTTTCCACAGTTGTGACAACTACCTTTGAACTTTTTCTTGTTCGGGTAATTCTTTGGTCCAGATGCCTGCTTTCTCTTCTTTTTATTTCCCGGTGCTTCCTCAACAATATTAGCTCCCATTATTGCCGAGTAGCCACGTGACTTCTTTTCAGCATTTTTGTTGTCTTCTTCTATCCTTAGACGAACAATTAGATCCTCAAGTGCCATCTCTTTGCGCTTGTGCTTCAAGTAGTTCTTAAAGTCCTTCCATAAAGGAGGTAACTTTTCAATGAAGGCAGCAACTTGAAACGCCTCATTTATGACCATACCTTCAGCAACAAATTTATAATTAATAACACTATTAATATTATTAATAAAATTATTGACTCGGGTCATACCTTCAGCAAGGAGGTCATGCACGATGACTTGTAATTCTTGNTTTAGTCATAAGGGTTCGCGATTTTAGTCTTATTTCATGATTTTGGACTCAAACTTTGGCGATTTTGGAGAAGATTTTCAAGGGGATTATTGAGGTAAGCTTCTTGAACTCGTTTTGGATCATAAACCTTGTTTTCCCACTGATTTCCCCACCTAATTTGCGAGATTTTGAAGTGAAATTTGGGGATTTAGGGATTGAGATTGGAGAGTGGACTTTGGGGATTTGGGTGACCAAATGATGTCGGATTTTGATGAATTTAGTATGGTTAGACTCGTGAGTGAATGGACTTTTGGATTATGTGACTTGCCGGATTTTGAGACGTGGGCCCAGGGGTCGGGTTGAGCCAATTTCGGATTTTGGGCCATAATTTAGTAATTTTCTTGTGGAATTGATCCCTTTCGCTTATATTGATTAACTTGTACTATTTGTATCTAGATTCGGGGCATTTAGAGACTGATTCGAGAGGCAAGGGCATTTCGGAGTAGGATTTTGCGCAGTTGAGGTAAGTAACAGTCTGAAATCTGGTCTTGAGGGTATGAAACCCTGGAATTTGGTATGATGTGACTATTTGGAGGTGACGCACATGTTAGGTGATGGGCGTGTGAGCGTGCACCGTGAGAGATTGTGACTGGGTCCGTCCCGTGAGACTGTAATGTCGAATAGTCTATTGTTGCTTACATGTTTCCTTGTCTTCTAGCAATTTGACTGCTATTCATGTTAAAAATCATGTTTAGGCTATATATTTGTGTTGTAGATACCCGCAGGGGTCATGATACCTGTTGAATCTTCCTGCTTATTGATATTGTACTCAGTCGTAGCATTTCTTGTATATTGTACCTCAGTCTCTGTTATTCCATGTTGATACATTATAGCATTCTAATTTGGGTTGATTCTCTTTTATTACTGAGAGTTGTGAGACTAGAAACGTGCATGACTGAGTGAAGCTGAGGGCCTTTTGTGAGGTATTGATACCGTAGCACGTGAGTTCTCCGTGCGGATTCTGATATAATACTATAACACGTGAGTTGTCCGTGCGGATCTTGATATGATACTATAGCACGTGATCTGACCGTGCAGATCTTGATATGATACTATAGCACGTGAGCTATCCGTGCAGCACGTGAGTTGTCCGTGCGGATTATAGTGTTTGGGTTGTAGGATCCCCTCCAGAGTCTGTACACCCCTAGTGAGCGCAGGTAACTATTGAGCGTGAGTATTGAGGGCTAAGAGCAGAGTGCTGAGCTATTGAGACTTGAGTGACTGTACCCTGAGAGGTTGAATTTGTCTTCCTTGTTGCTGCATTTAGCTGATTCATGCTACTGTTATGAATTCCCGAAAAATACTATAACTGGTTTTACTTGAACTTAGTAAATATGCAACTGATTTGACTAATACTGTCGGAATTGACTCATGTCTACTGTCATTGTTGAAATTACTGAAATGAACTATATTGTATAGCTCGTCACTGCCTCTCAGTTCCTTATTTATTTATGTTACTTGTTGAGTTGGTTGTACTCATGCTACACCCTGCACTTCATGTGCAGATCCAGGTGTGTATGGTCACGAAGGTCATTGAGTTCGTGCACGATCGAGTGTCGGAGACTTACGAGGTAGCTGCCGGCGTCCGCAGACCTTGTCTCTCCTTCTATGTTATCTTTCTTTCTGTATTGATACTTAGACACAGACTCATGTAGATACTGTTTTTATTAGACCGACTATCTAGATGATCATGACTTGGTGACACCCTGATGTTTGGGGCTATCTTTCCGCAACATATTTTTGAGACCAAACTTCTATTTTTTTTTTAATGAAAATCTTGTTACGAAAAGGCTTTTGACTGTTGAAGTATTTTTGAAAATCGGCTTGCCTAGTACCACTGATAGGTGCCATCACGACAGGTTAGAGTTTGGGTCGTGACATATATTTTTACTTTGAACTAAGTTTCTTAACACGTTATCAACACGAATCTCTAATTTTATTGCCATCATCAACACAAATTAATTTTCGTTTTCTTAATCAGCATGGCTGATGGAAGTCCAAAATGATATGGAGGTATGCATATTCATTTTTGTCTGGTAGCAACTGAAGTTGCACAATAATTTTCTTGAAGGAAGGTTTAAGCCGTCATGCATTTATAAAACATCCTTTCACCAGATTTGCATTTTCATGATTTTTTTAAATTATAAGAAATCGCAAATGTCAAATTAAGATTGATAAAATATGTTAGATTAGTATACAAACACGAGTCTTTAACATTCTATCCAAAAGTATACATGATATTGAATTACTTCACGTTTATAATTTGGGTATTATTAACCATGTTCAAAGATTTTGGTGAACTCTCCAACTCCTGTTAGTAAATTGTAATTGCCTTCAGAATTGCAACTAGATATAACTAGTCGATGCAGTATCTAAAATGTTGAGGTACAGGTCATAAGTGTGGGTGCAATGTTGTGAGAAAAGCATTACATAATTATTTCATTCCCACATGCATTACCTACTAATTCACACAAGTGAATTCCAATGTTTGTTATCGTTATGTTTTCGAATTTTATTTTTATTCAAATCTTTTTAGTGAATGTGTTGACTTTTCGTTGGTCAAATATGAAATATCAAAAAGATTGAATATCTTACATTATAAAATATTTTTGGCTTCGGCAAAGTCAACAAAAGTTGTGATATGTTAAAGGCTCAAGGGCGAGTCCAATTTTGCTTATTATGTCATTGGTGGAGGGTACGACGATGGGTTAAAGTCTCAGTACACCATAAGGGTAAGATATCAGATTCGAGTCTTGGTTTACCTTGACATAAGACATTGGAGTTAAGTCCTAACGCATTATGACATAACACGTCTTTATATGGGTAAAACATTGGGTTTGAGTCTCAATGCACCATATTGATGATATAATTATGATTAAAGAAAAATAATGTATTTTTCATGAAAAGACATGAAACTTTCCCCACTTGATTTGCTCCATTCTTGAAGTAAATTTGGTAGCGGTTCATATAAGTCCAAATGAAGACAAGTGGTTGACCAATGAATGTGGGCGTGCCAAAAATCAAATAATAATAGTCATCATTATGGTAATTGTAAAGATGAGAATAAAAAGGGCTCAAAATAGTCCTTCAAAATGTGAAGGCAATGTTTACCATCAAATTGGTGAGGAAAAATAATAAAGCACATCGTTGATTATGATCCATTCCTTGAAGAGAATGTGACTTGTGATAAGTATTGAGAATGTAGACCCATTTCTGAAGGTGAATGTGGCAATATGTGATAAAAGTAATGAATAAAGACATGCAATACATGATTGGATCAATACCACACAACTCATCTCTACGGGAGGTTTGAGTGAAATAAAGAGAATGAACATTATTGAGGTTATATGAATATGTCATTGGTCGCGTACATGTGGTACGCCAAAAAAATATTTTGCCATGCTTAAAAAAGTTATTAAAGGCAAAAGTAAAGCAAGAAATGATTTCGCTTATGATGATTTTGACCATGACAATTATTATGATATGACTTTTTCCGTGAATGAGACATTCACCATATGTATGGTGTGACAAAAGATCTTGTAGTACAAAATTAATTAAGAGTTCCGAAAGAACTAATTTGTTACTATCCGGATGAATAAAATTATTCTTGACATTGATATTGTAGTAAGTCTCAAAAGAAAATTTTTGAGTTTCAAATGTATTAGCCAAAGTAGTTGGCTTATTGAGACTATAAATGAAAGGAATATTGATTATCTTCATATTACTATAATATACCGGGTAGATATGAAAGGTTATCTGACTTTTCTTCTATTTGTACTACTGATGTATAAGCATGATGATGGAATCGCATGCCACAAGTAAACTAGAGGTTTACTGAAATAAATATTAGTTGGCATAATTGTTGGACATCCCAGTTCAACTAGTGAGAAAATTAATTGAGAATTCACATTGGCATATATTGAAGAAATAGAAGATTCTTCAGGAATTCTCTTGTGTCGCTTTTTCTCATGTAATACGAATTAAGATTGGGATTGATTCTCTTGATTTATGGAACGAATAAAATGTGATATAAATGTATGGGCTCAATCACCTTCCATGTGGACAGTTTACTATTATATGCTTTTAATAGATGCACGTATTTTATGGTCACATGTGCGTTTGTTATCAACGTGCGGTTTGGCTTTGCAAGGGTGCTTGCTCAAATTATTAGATCACAGTTCCAGAATAAAACTTATGATAATTTATTTTGATAATTTTGGTTTAAATCCAAGTTGGTTTATGAGAAAATATATTCCTCCAATTAAGCTAAACCATTGGTTATGAGAACAAAACTCCCAAATAGAAATTTGGTATGAGGTGTATTATTTAATATACAACAGCACTTGTACGTATCTAGCCAACAAGTTATGATAAATTCTCTTTATCTTAATTGATTCAGGGTCAGGAACCAAATAATTTCCATCTAGAAATATGGATGTGCTATATGATTTAATTGTGCCACCACAACGCACAAAGATGGGTTCCCAAAGAAGGTTGGAAAATTTGTAGGTGATCCTAACATTAGGGGGAGAAAATAGGCAGCTGAAAAAGTGATACGTGGAATGAATTATTATGAGTACATCTAGATCCTCGTATAAGAAAATGTGAAATTAAAGTTCAAGTGATAATTTATTTGCAAAATGTTACCGGGGCATTTGTTGACCCAAAGCTAAATGTTATTTCAGCTGCTAATGCTCCAAATAAAATAAAGTCCATGATGGACAGTCTATGAAACGCATAAAGCGTAATAGACTAATCGGTTCCAAAGATAAAACCCCTTGACTAAGGAGAGGAGCAAATGATCAAGATGGTCATGTTAAGGAGGAAATTGCTCTATAAGAGCACCACGACATAACATATTATAAGACCTCATGGGAGAGGCTTAGGTACATGAAAATAATGGGATCTCGTTAAGTTATGTCTTTATTGAGTGAAGATGGAACCGATTTAAAATGATCGTCGACGATATTGTTAATATAATGTAGCGCTCAATATTGTTAATATTGATGAGGATCTTGAGCTCAAATATATTGTCACGACCCAAACACCCCTCCGAATACGTCGTGATGGCACCTAGACTCTACGACTAGGTAAGGCTAATAAATTGCAGAAATAACAATAATGAAAGTAAAATGTAGCAACTAACAGTAGTAGATAATTGAATAACTAGTAACAATGTCGCTCGTCATGTACAATAACCAATACTCTAGAAATTCACAGTCTTCCCAAAACCCGAAACATCTTAAGTCACAAGCTTTAGATGGAAAATAGTATCTCTCTACACCAGAGTCTAATAAAAAAGAAATACAGAAAATGTTTGACATAGGGAAGAACATAGAGGGACTCTGAGGTCTGCGAACGCGACAGATATACCTTAAAGTCTCCAAACCGTCTCTACTCACTGATAATGTGGCTAATAATGAGCACC
Organism: Nicotiana knightiana; assembly: GCA_005239525.1. Classification (NCBI taxonomy): domain Eukaryota; kingdom Viridiplantae; phylum Streptophyta; class Magnoliopsida; order Solanales; family Solanaceae; genus Nicotiana; species Nicotiana knightiana. The sequence goes on from ML406167.1 coordinate 15,258, forward strand.
TGGATCTGCACACAAAACATGTGCATAAGAGTAGCGTCATAAGCTTTAGATGGAAAATAGTATCTCTCCACACCAGAGTCTAATAAAAAAGAAATACAAAAAATGTTTGACAAAGGAAAGAACAGAGGGGGACTCTGAGGTCTGCGAACGCGGCAGATATACCTTAAAGTCTCCAAACCGTCTCTACTCACTGATAATGTGGCTAATAATGATCACCTAGATCTGCACACAAAACATGTGCTTTAGTTTTAGGGAACACTCATAAGCCATAATCAAAACCTCCCAGCAAGTCACATAAGCAGAAAAAGATACGGTGGAAGTAGTAAATAAGGGATCGGGGCTATAACTATCAAAACAATTGGCCGGATCGTTACATGTACCATAGAATGTTACAAATATATGATTGGCCAAAAATGGAAAAATACGCAATCAAGATTGATTAAAATTGAAGTTGGAGGAATAGTCCAACACCTGAAATTACAAATCCAGTGGGTTACAAATATGTTCTTGTGCAAAAAGTGAAACGAAAAATTAAATCAATAGACATAAAGACGACTTGTGGAACAAGATTTTTGGTAAATATCCTGTCATTAGTTATATGGAGATATGTTCTCCTGTGGTGGATGAAATCTATTTTAGGTTTTAATTTGACAATACATGAAAAACTTGATATGTGTATAATGAAAATCCTTGAACGATTTATATTGTTCTGAAGCATATTAAGGTTCCCAAGAAACTTATTTGATAAAACTTTATCAAATCCTTATGTGGATTAGACCAATCATGCATACCTGATTTGTTTTTGTGTCTAGTGCAATTGCTGCACTTATATATCTTGGTAGAACCATAAGTACAACAATATTCTAGCGAGATATAGTTTTACTCTTATGTGGATATATCGAAATACAATTAGTTTTATATTGAAAAATACATCTTTGGTATAGATTTATTTATATTAACAAATATTGTCAAGGTTTTGTTGGTTATGCAAATGCAGACATTTCCTGAAGTTCGTTCTTCAAATAATCTATATATGTGTGACTTTTCCTTGAAGAGAAGATTCCAATAATAGTGAAGGCGATGATATTTGTTTATCTCAATAGAAATAAGGGTATATTGAAGGAGACAAAATAAAGCATATATTTCATCAAAGTTCTTTATCATACACAATCTTCACTGAATGGTGAAATAGATATTCAACAAATTTGTTTGCTTGATAATTTGGTGTTCTGTTCAGTGAAGCACGAGCAACCTCAATATTTGAGAAGTTGGTATACAAGATCGGAACACATCATCTCGGAGAAAAAAAAATGATGTTTTCATCAGGGGGAGGAAATACCCGCTATACTTTTTTTCCTTAGCTAAAGTTTTATTCTACTGGGTTTTTCTGGCAAGGTTTTTAATGAGGCAGCAAATAATGCGTATTACAAGATATGTGTACTCTTTTTCCTTTACTAAAATTTTTTTTCACAGGGTTTTTTCTTGGTAAGATTTAACGAGTCACATTATCCGGGGACATCCGAGGGGGAGTGTTATGAAATACATATTATATGGATGTCCACTAATCAAATATAACTCCCACTACTCTTTTCCATTATGTAGATAATTCTTACTACTTCTCACCATTTTTGTTGTAACATCCACACCTCTATAACCATCTCGTGATCTTTCCCCATGTTCTCAATGTTTAATACCATATTCATTACATCCCTTTGTATTACCTCAATGTCATCCTATAAATAGAGGGTTTGGGTATTCCATTGTACACACTTGGAAAACACTTGAATACATGGAAGAAATAAGAATCTCTCATCTCTTTCTCTCTATATCTCTTATTTTGTTTTTTCTTGTTTTATATTGTTACTTTATGCTAAGATTTCTTAACAAGTAACTGTTAATCAATGATTTACCAACTTGTCATGATCGAAAATTCCCACCTTCGTGACCGTGATGGCACCTAATATTTTACTTCCTAGGCAAGCCAACGTTAGAGAATTTTTAAACCAGTTTCAATCAATTCAAATAAGTAAAAATCAATTAAACCGAAATCAAACTTAAAACGAAGTATGAAGTGGCATAATAACCAATAATATATAAGTGCAACCCGGATCTAGAGTCACAAGTACAAGATCTTCTAGAGATTCTACATACAGAGTCTGAAATAAACACAATTATATCGAATGATATGAATAGTAAATAAGGAAATAAGAAGCCAGCAGAACTGCCTCGAGTCTCCAAATGCGAATCCGAGCTGATGCACCTCACGTACAGTTGTGACCAGTACTAAAATCTACACAAGAAGTGCAGAATGTAGTATGAGTACAACCGAGCCAATGTACTTCATAAACGTCGAGTCTAACCTCGACGAGGTAATGACGAGCCTATGACAGGATACCCACGTAAATAAACATGTACAGACATATATACGACATAACAACAAATAAAGATTTAACATGTACTTTTGGAAGGGTATATAAAAAGGGGTACAAGGTACGGGAACTACAATAGGAAATGACAACATGAAACAGTCAATAAACCTTTAACCAATGAAAATAGAGAAAAACATAATAAATAAAAACTGCACAACATCACCCATCATGCTTTCTCTCAACCTCACAATGAAACAATAACAGTGGCACGGTATCACCCCTTCGTGCTTTTACTCTCAATCTCTCCAAAAAATAATAATTATGGCACGACATCACCCTTCGTGCTTTTAAACTCAATTTTATTATTAAAATAATAAATACGATATGGCATCACCCTTCGTGCTTTACTCTCTTCATCACTATGTATAAATCAATAAATGAAACAATAACTGACACGACATCACCCTTCATGCTTTAACACTCTTCTTTACCATGTAGAAAAATATATATAACGTTTGGGAGGAAGAATAATCAAGATTATGCCTAATGTCAATAACGGTTCCACAGTACCAACCTCAACTTCCAATAATGCTCAATTATCACAAATAGTTCACAAATATGGAAAGATGATCAATTAAGTAATAAACTAGTATAAGCAAGGATATCAAAATCAAGAAGGAAATAAATTACAATAAACAAGTCCCACCTGCATGCTTTAACCCAATAACAACGCATAAGTACTGTTACGCGGCACTATCCTGAGATTCCTTGGAAGGGCGACGTAAAACTAAGCAACTGATGTCAGTGCAGTTGTTGTCCGTCAATTGAGGTCCCCTCCGTATGCTAGACGAGATTGTCAGTTCCGTATGGGAAAACCAATGTCAAGAACAATTGAGAGAACAGAAAAGAGAATTGAAAGAAAGCTTGATTTCATTAATAAAAGCTATTGCAAAAAGGTAACGCGGTGTCGAGGGGGAGAGACACCAGTACAGAGAATTTCTTGCTTGCAAGAAAGTTTTGAATACTTGGTCCCCTCTAATAATACTTTAAAAAAAAAACCAAAGTTACAAGACTAGACCTAAATAAGCTAGATAATCATAATGGACATACATGGAATAAAACTACTCTATATTTACAATGAAAAGGACTTAGTTTTCTACAAGGTAGAAACAGGTCCATTGTCAACAACCTTGTCTTTGGCATCACAATCTGCACGCGCGGAGTTATTGGCAGTGCCTGTGGTTGGGCACTGGCGAGAGATATCGGTGGGGTGGTAGAGGCACATGTGCGCTTGTCACTTGGTGTAACCAAGACCATGGGGCCGTCTGTGGCGCTAGGTGTTGGGACGCTTGCTAGAACGCCACTGGGCGCGTCCAAGGGGTCATGGGGGCATGGCTGGAAAACCGCCCATGACATTCTCCCCCACCTGATTTGGTGGCGTCCTTGGTGCCTTACTTGCAAGATAATCTTCAATTAGGCTCTTGTAGACTTTGAGGGTTGTTCCCCTCTCCCAAGTATTCTCCTCTGCATTACAACCTTTCCATTTCACCAAAAACTCTCGGTGATCCTTCCTTGAGGCGTGAATCACCCGATCATCAAGTATAACTTCAACACGCCTTTTACCGGTTAAATTGGGGCCTTGAATACTTTGTATTTTGATTTGGCTCCGTGAAGGGTCCTCCGTGTCTTCCCGAAAAGGTTTTAGAAGGCTGACATGGAAGACGGGATGGATTTTCCACCACGCTGGGGTATCCACCCGGTATGCAACTTTCCCAATGCGATTTTCAATGGACAAAGGTCCAATACTTTTTTGCAATAGGCGAGGGTCATGGAACCCTGCAAACAAGTACCGTTTTGGAATTTTGACCATCACTTTGTCTCCTACTTGGTATTTAACAAAGCGACAATTTTGATCGGCATGCCTCTTCATCCGCTTTTGGGCTTTGACCAGATAGCTCCGCACTATCTCCAAATTTTGCTTCCATTCTTTTGAGAATCTAGCATCTCGAGGAGATTTTGAAATGTTTGGTGCATTCACGGTGTGTGGGAGTAGTGGTGGATGCCCGATAACAATTTCAAAAGCGCGTTTGTTTGTACTAGATCTCTTTTGTGAATTGAAACACACAGTTGAGCAGCATCCAGAAGTTTCATCCAATTCTTCTGCGATCCTGTTACAAAGTGGCAGAGATATTCCTCCAACATACCATTGAACCGCTCCGTCTGGCCATCAGATTGCGGATGAGAACTTGAGTTGTGACTCAATTTTAACCCGAGGCACTTAAATAATTGGATCCAAAAGTTTCTAGTGAAGCGTGAGTCGCGATCACTAACGATGTCTTTGGGCAGGCCCCAATATTTGACGACATGAGAGAAGAAGAGTCGAGTTGTATCTTCTGTTGATATGTATTGTGGTGCTGTAATAAAGGTAGCATACTTGAAAAATCGATCCACCACAACCAAGATAGTTGTAAGATATCCGACCTTGGGCAATCCGGTGATGAAATACAGGGAAACACTTTCCCAATGTCACTTTGGGACAGCAAGTGGTTCCAAGAGTCCCGCTTGTGTCAAGCGGTCTGACTTGTCCTTCTGGCATACTAGACAAGTCTTCATATACTGAGCAACGTCATCAGCCATTTGAGGCCAATAATATCCATGGAGAAGTAATGCCATGGGGCGTTCTTCACCGGGATGGCCGGCCCACAGAGTATCGTGACATTCCGCCAGAAGAGTCCTTCTCAGATCTCCTCCTTTAGTAACATAAAGTCGATTTCCTTTCACTTTCAGAAAACCATCTTCCATGTAGAACTGGCGAGTCTTGCCCTGTCCTACCAGATCAACCAACTATGAGCAGTAGGATCCTTGGTGAATAGATCTTGTATCTGGTCTTTTATGGTGGTGGCTACTTCGCTCCCCCTTAAGGTGGCGAATAGGCACACCGATGCTAGGTCAGCTCTTCGAATAAGTGCATCAGCAACATGATTAGTCTTCCCACTTCGGTACTCCAGGTTGAAGTGAAATTCTGCTACGAGTTCCTGCCACATGGCATGTCGACCATTCAGTTTTGGCTGGGTCATGAAATGGCTAACAATTATGTTGTCTGTCTTGACCACGAATGGGGTTCCCAGCAGATAGTGCCTATAAAGGCGTAAGCAATGAACAACAACCAATAATTCTTTCTCGTGGGCGGCATAGCGCCGCTCTGTATCCTTCATCTTCCGACTCTCGTACGCTACGGGATGTCCTTCCTGTAGTAAGACTCCGCCAAGAGCATAGTCGGAAGGATATGTTTGTACCTCAGATGTCTTGGCCAAGTCAGGGAGGGCCAAGACGGGGCTACTGGACATAGCCGTTTTTAATGCGTTGAAGGCCTCCTCTCGCCTGGGGTCCCCAATCCCAAGGCGTGACTTTCTTGAGGAGTTTTGTCAATGGCACTGCGATGAGGGAGTAATTCTTCACAAATCACCGATAGAAATTACATAGGCCAAGGAACGCCCTCAAGGCGTGGATATCCTTGGGCGGCGGCCAATATGTGATAGCTTGAATCTTTTGTTGGTCCATTTTGATCCGCCCTTCCTCGATGACATATCCGAGGAAGTCAATCTGTTTTTTAGCAAAGGAGCACTTAGATAGCTTCGCATATAATTCATGCTCCCGCAACCGGGCTAGGACCTTCCGCAAGTGCTCCAAGTGTTCTTCCAGTGTTTGGCTATAAACCACAATGTCATCCAAATAGACCACAACGAATTTGTCAATGTACTCTCGGAAGACTTGGTTCATCAGGGTGCAAAATGTGGCTGGAGCATTAGTTAAGCCAAATGGCATAACCAGGAACTCAAATGACCCATATCTTGTCATACAGGTTGTCTTGCGTTCATCACCCTCTGCAATCCGAATTTTCCAATACCATGTCTTCAGGTCTATTTTTGTGAACACCATCGCACCACCCAGTCTATCGAACAAGTCTTCCATGAGCGGAATAGGGTACTTGTTCTTCACAGTGATTTTGTTTAGAGCCTGATAATCCACGCAGAGCCGTAGACTACCATTATGTTTCTTTTGGAATAGCACATGGGACCCATATGGGGACTTGGATGGCACAATGATCCATGTGTCTAGCATCTCCGTCAACTATCTCCGAAGCTCGGTGAGTTCGGGTTGTGACATTATATAAGGCGCCCGGGTAGGTGGCTTCGCACCCGACACCAACTCAATCTCATGGTCCACAGTGCGCCTAGGCGGGAGTCGCTTTGGCATATCATGTGGCATGACGTCTTCAAACTCCAATAGTAGCTCTTTTACGGGCGTATGAATGGGGCCCGAGGAGCGTTATACATCTTCAATGCATAGGATAGCCAAGAACATAGGTTCATGTCTTTTGACTCCCTTCTTCAACTGCAAGACCAAGATTTTCTCAACCACCATCTTTATGGGCATGAACATGATAATGAGGGCTTGGCCCCGTTTGCTCCCATCATCAAAAGCATGTCTGCATATGGTACGGGCATGGTGTTGGTTTGCCTCAAGAATTCTAACCCAACTATCAACTCAAAGTCATCTATGGTCACCACGCGCAAGTTGAATTTTTCTTCATAAAGACCCAGCTTCAGTGGTACTTCTTTGACTATTCCACCCACTGGCTGAGTAGGTGAGTTGATAGGCTTGACATGACCTCTTCCCTTTCCTATAACTATGCCAAGGCGCTCCACCTGAGTCGAGGCCAAGTAGTTGTGGGTGGCCCCTGTGTCTACCATCGCCCGAATGGGCTTGCCATTTGCCTTCAGTTCAACGAACATTAAGGTCCTCTCTTGTTTAAGAGGATTCCTCTCATCCGTCTTATTTTTCCCTTTATTGGTGATTGGGCAGGGTTTTTTCTTCTTATGGATACCAGCACTAGTTCCCGCTAATGCATCAGAAATTGAGCCAACAATTACATTGAAGGCACCTACTGGTTCGGTCTGCTCCACATCATCTACTTCTCATCTGTACCATCATCAAAATCTTGATGGGCATTCATTTCTGTATGTGGGCATTCATTATTCCAATGTGGCATGCCGAAATGACGGCATCTTGAAGGGGGATTTCTTCCCCGATCATTGTTGTTTGAAGCAACACTATTACTACCTGAGGAAGGAGACTTAGATTTGGTTGCACTCTGATTCTTAGTTCAGGCACGGTATCCACGATGGGTCGTAATACGTCAACTGTCTCTTCAACCATGGTCAGAAATGGTGGTAATGGCAATGCGTTCCCTCGTCCGATGTCGAGCCTAGGCTCTAATACTAACTGTTACGCGGCGTCTTCCTTAGATTCCTTGGAAGGGCGACGTAAGGCTAAGAAACTGATGTCAGTGCAGTTGTTGTCCGCCAATTGAGGTCCCCTCCGTATGCTAGACGAGATTGTCAATGTCGTACGGGAAAACCAATGTCAAGAACAATTGAGAGAACAAAAAAGAGAATTGAAAGAAAGCTTGATTACATTAATGAAAGCTATTACAAAAAGGCAACGCGGTGTCGAGGGGGGAGAGACACCAGTACAGAGAATTGCTTGGTTGCTAGAAAGTTTTGAATGCTTGATCCCCCCTAGTAATGCTTAAAAAAAATAAACCAAAGTTACAAGACTAGACCTAAATAAGCTAGAGAATCATAATGGAAATACATGGAATAAAACTACTATATATTTACAATGAAAGGGACTTAGTTTTCTGCAAGGTAGAAACAGGTCCGTTGTCAACAACCTTGTCTTTGGCATCACAATCTGCGTGCGCGGCGCTGTTGACAGCTGCCTACGGCGGGGCGCTGCGAGGGATATCAGTGGGGCAACAGAGGCACATGTGCGCTTGTCACTTGGCGCAGCCAAGACCACAGGGGCGACTGTGGCGCTGGGCATTGGGAGGCTTGCTAGGACGCCACGAAGCGCGTCCAAGGGATCATGGGGCATGGCTGGAAAGCCGCTCATGACAATACTCATCACCTCACATACACGTTGTACCTAACATTTTAAACAAGTAGCAAACATGCAAACAAGTCCTAATACCTCGAGTCAAGGTTAACCACGATACGTACCTCACTCCGCAGTCAATTCAGAACTCTACCGGGGCCTTTCCTCTAGAATCCGCCTCCAAACCACTCGTATCTAACCACAATCGGCTCAAAAACGCCAAATAATGCTAAGGGAATCAACTATAATACATAAAATTAGGATTCTTACACTTTTCCCACAAGGTAAAATAAATCAACCCCGGGCCCGCATGGTCAAAATCTGAGATTCGGACCAAAATTCATTTAGCCATCACCCCCGAGCTCGATTATGTAATAAGTCCTGAAATCCGACTTCAAATTGAGGTCTAAAACCCGAATTTGCAAAACCTCCCAATTCTTCCTAAATCCCTAAGTTTCTACCATGGAAGAGCAAATATTACGGCTAGAAATTGTGATGTTAAAAATGAAAGAAAAGGAGATATAGTGTACAAACCTATGAATAGGTGTTGAGTTTCTCTTCAAAATCGCCTCTAGCCCGAGCTCTAATGGAGAGTTTATGAAAAATGGAATAAATCCCATTTTTTGGACTATTTTAAACTACTGGCGTCAGGCCTTCTTCGCGTTCGCGAAGGGCCTAACGCGATCGCGAAGCACAACAGCTCATAGGCCTCCGCATTCCCGAGTTAATATTCGTGTTCGCGAAGTCTTGCACCCACCTGCCCCTAAGTTCGCGATCCTAGTGTCGCGTTCGCGAAGAATAACAGTCAGTTTCCCTATCCCAGGCCCATGCCCCTACGCGTTCGCGAGAAGTTGGGCGCGTTCGCGAAGGGTAAAACCCCCAACACTTCCCGTTCGCGACCCAACTTCGCTTTCGCGATGAAGAAAAACCTTCCCTGTCCCAACTCCCCTTCCAGATCGCGAGAAAGGCTTCGCGAACGCGAAGCACAACACACCAGATGACAACTGAAGCTCAAAAACCAGTTTTTTTTTCTAAGTTCATATGGTCTGTGGGCTATCCGAAACTAACTTACCAGAGCCCTCAGGGTTCCAAACCATATATGCACACAAGTCAAAAACCTCGTACGAACTCGCTCACGCGATCAAACACCAAAATAACACCTAGAACTACGAATCAGACACCAAATCAAATGAAATTTTCAATAAAACTTAAGAATTTCTATTTTGACAACCGGACGTCCGAATCATGTCAAATCACTTCCATTTTGCACCAAATTTGACAGACATGCCATAAATATAGTAATGGACCTATACCGAGTTTCGAAACTAAAATACGGACCCAATATCAACAAAGTCAAATATCGATCAAATTTATAAATTCTTTAAACTTCAAATTTTCAACAAATTGCGATAATCAAGATTAGGACCTCCGAATTCGATTTCGGACATACTCCCAAGTTTCATATTTTAGTGCGGATCCATCGGGACCGTCAAAATACTAACCCGGGTCCATTTGCTCGAAACATTGAATGAAGTCAACTCAAATGGATTTTTAAGGTACAAATTCACATTTTAATCAATTTTTCACATAAAAGCTTTTCGAAAAAAGGCACGGATTGTGCACGTAAATCGAAAAAGTCTAAAAGAAGCTATTTGAGGTTACGAAACACATAATTAAGATTTAGTACTTTAGATGATCGTCATGCAGAGGCCAATCTAGGATTTAAACTTTATGGGTTCAGATTCACAATTTGTCACATCTCATCTAATTTAATAAATTCAAATTTTATTATTTATACATATTTAATGATTTTATGGATAAAAATATAGGATATGAACGAAAGCTTTGGATTCAATTGAACATATAGCTTCTACGCTATATACCCCTCAGTTCTCATGAACACCAATGTTACGACAGATTTTCTCAAAAAAATTGATCGTTAAAGCAACCTTAAAGATTAAGTTGTGTCATTATGAAATTAAGCGTGTATTTGTATTGAGTTGAGTAATATATACCGTCAGCATAAAGAGTTTTTTACACCATCAAGTTACTTAAATAATATATATATAATTCAGAAGTGTATAACTCCAGGAAAAGTTAATTTCAGTAAAAGACATTAATATTAGACGGAACAAAAAAGAAAACTTGTTGTTAGTTAAAATTTCGATTTGAATATCATTGGTTTCACTATAACAGGTAGTGCAAAAGTATTCGTTATATATCGTTGTTGTTGAAAAGAACTTGCAATCTATAGTATACAACGAATTAAAAACAAAATCTTTATCAGACTAACTCTTTGGAACGTCTATTATTCGCCATTAAAAGGTTCATCTTTTTAATCATGAACGGTACTCATAAGATGGCTTTCAACAATGTTTTTATGTAGCTTTCTATGGATAAAATCTCGATATATTTATGTAGTATCATATTATTTATAAACAATAGTATATTTGTTTTTTATTTGTTGTCCGGTATTATTTTCTGCTATGACTAATCTGGATGTGCGTGGGCAAGACAAGGAGGAAGCACTTCCTATTAGTTTTTTTTTAAAATTTTTTGGGCTCAAAGTTCGAGCTCTTTGATAAAGAATGAAAGTATCATATTCGGCCCTCTATAACCCTTGCAGTGACAAAAATAATACTTATAGGTGTAACAAACGGGTGGCTCGGATCAGATATATGGACGTGTCGAAAATAAAAAATGTAAAAATTGATAAATTATCTGATTGATCCATAGTTAATACGGATATGTATGATCACTTTTGAGAGAATTTCTAATTTCCCAAACTTGAGAAACCTCCAATTTGAATCTTTGCAAATATAAAAGTTAAACCCATTATTATCTCTTTTTTAAGTGGATCATATTTGATCAATTTGTAGAAAGTTTATTATCTAACCCATTTTTCAATGAATAATATAGCTGAATAACTTTATTCTTTTATCTATTTTGCCACTACTAACAATTTGTTTGGATGGTTGTCATGTATCATATAGTATTATATTGTGTATCATTTTGATGTATACAACGTTTGGATAACTTATATTATTTATCGTCATTTAATGATATCATGCACCAACACTATGAAAAATAAACTTGCAATATTATAAAGAAATAGTAAGGTACGAGATAGAATTATTTATGAAAAGTTAAGACAAAAGAGAAAATAGGATTATTTAATAATAAAAAAAGCAAGATGAGAAAAAAGAAGAAGAAAGAAACGACGTGATCACATCAAATCAATCGTTTCATAAAGTAATATTTTTCGTCGTTATATAGCGATAAATATAACGATACGATATAATAAAACTTAAATCAAAATAAAAAAATTAATATATTTAAAATAACAATATAATATAATACAATATATAACAATCATTCCAAACAAGCTGTAAATACATACATACACACTATATCAAGAGAATGACCTATTTTCTTTTCTTTTAATTGACTATTAGAAGGACTCGAATACAAGTTGGAAAAGTAAATAGCATTACGCGTGAGGTGATTCAGTGATTGTGGCTCCATAGTCCATATAATCAACCACCTTTGGCCAGTCTCCTCCACCCCACCCACCTCCCTCCCACCCCCCAAACCAAAACCCCAGCTGCTCCTTATAGACTACGACTCCCATAAACCCCCTAAATATACACTTCATTTTCAATTCCATATATATATATATATAATATATATATATTCTGTCCCCACCCCACCCCCCTTAAGTTGGAGCCTTCTGCCATATCTATTAAGCTTTAAGCTTTAAGCTTCCCCTCTTTCTCATATATATCCCTCATCTCCTTTCTCTCTTCTTTCAACTTCTTATACCTCAATATATCAGCTTTTTTCTTATTTCTTTCAACTATGGAAATTGTTGCCAAGTCCAAAAAGCACCACCACTATTATTCACCTTTCCCTTCTTGTTTCCGCCGCCCTTTAGAGGTAGCTGCCGCCGCCTCCGCTCGTCCTCTTCCGCCGCCGCCGCCGCAGCAGCCACCGGTTGCTGCTAATCCCAACCTCGCCACCTCCCTCTACCAAACTCACCTCGGCCTCTTTGCTCTCACTTGGTCTCGCAACCTCTTCGGCAGATCTTTTCACATCCATTTCCTCCTCAACGATTCTAATGGAGTTGGAGCTGATTGCAATAATACAATCTCTTCTCCTCATTTATCTTCCACTGGTACTCCATCTTTCCACCTCAACATCAAACCCTTTATTTTCTGGAAAAAACATGGGTCAAAAAAGCTCGACGGAGATAACAAGGTGGTTCATATCTTTTGGGATCTTTCTAAAGCTAAATTTGGATCTGGCCCTGAACCTATATCTGGATTTTACGTAGCTGTTATTGTTAACGGAGAAATGGTACTTCTGGTCGGCGATTTAAACAAAGAAGCTTACGCTAAAACCCGAGCTCGAAAGCCAGAAAAGAAGCAGAATCAAAATCAAAATCCGAACCCAAACCCAAACCTGGTGCTGAGAAGGGAACACGTATGTGGAAACAAACTCTACAAAACAAAAGCAAAATTCGGTGGGAAAGAGAAAGAAATCTCAATCGATTGCAGGTTAGGAGAAGATCCAAGGCTGTATTTCAGCGTAGATAACAAAAGGGTTTTGCAAATCAAACACTTGAAATGGAAATTCAGAGGAAATGAAAGGATTGAAGTTGACGGAGTTCCAGTTTTGGTTTCATGGGATGTTTATAACTGGTTATTTGACGATGACGAAGATGGGTATGCTCTGTTCATGTTCAAATTCGAAAAATCAAGTTACGAATATGTAGCTGCTGATGATTACAGCTTAAATAATGGAGTTCAATTGTGGTCTCAACAATCTTGTGGATTCGGGTTCGAGACGAAGATGATGAAAAAGGGTGTATTGAGAAGCTCGAGAAGTTCATCTTCTTCATCTTTATCTTCAGCATCTTCAACTTGTAGCTCTGTAATGGAATGGGCTAGTACTGAAGAAAATGAATTGAAAGGTCCTTCTGGATTTTCTTTGCTGGTTTATGCTTGGAAAAGCTGAGAAGGATCGGTACTCTACTAACTTTTATGTTTTTCTTTGAATTTAACTAACTCATTTATTCATGTAGTATAGCAAGAATAAACCAAGAAATTTAATACTAGCTAGGTGTATAGTCTAGGTCATTAAATAGAATTTTCTACTAACATTGAATGCAACTGAAGAATGTACTTCTATTCTATTTTTGTCTTTATTTTTCTGATTGTTTTTGAGTGAATGGTGAGTTTTTTTTATTAATTCGAGTGGATCCAATGTAACAATTCTCTTTGGGAGAAATATACATATTGTTCTTCTTCGTTACTTTGTATGATTTAGAGTTTTGCAGATTCCCAGCGCTACATTTTGTTTACATTGATTCTTTTCATTTGGATCCAATTGTTCATGATTTTTTGAGTTCTTTTGATTCTTCATTAGCAGAATTATTAGTCGCGTATTTTCTATTCCTAGTCCCTTGTTTTTATACTGTGATCTCTATTATTACTCGTTGTATTACTTGCTTCTTAGGGGTTGTTTCGTATGATGTATAAGGAGGTATAGCGCTTGTATAAAAATTTAATACCATTTTAATACTTTATTTTGTTAGCAAATTTGGTCTAAGTTATACCTTATAGAGAGGGGGTAATTAGTGCCGGAATAACTTATATATTCTTCTTAGAAATTATGCAATTGTTATTTTCAATACAACATATCAAATAATAGATAAAAAATAATACTACTAAGATAACTAATTGATATAACTAATCCTAATATAACTTATCCCGTTATAAATTGTATTCAAATCAAATGACCCCTTAGTTGTTACTATTGTTTCTCTATTATTTTATTTTTATTGTTCTTGAGGTGACGGTCTTTCAAATAAAATAGACCCAAATTTATGTACTACTTTTTGCACCGAAAATACCACATTAGAAGTCATCATAAACGTTACATTTGACAAGTCAAAGTAGTAGTACAAGAATGGTCTTTGGTCATGTGAGTTTACTTACTTTAGATATAATTAGAGTGCATTGGTTACAGGAAGTAGCAGCTGGAAATATGCAGAGGCTGGTTTCCAGCAACATGTATTATGATGATGCATTTCTCTGATCTGAAATGATGTGTGTTGGAATTGGAATTTGCTTATGAGTGTGTTCTTGAGATTGCTGTTTGCTTTTGTGGGACCCCCTCATTTTATTAGTACAACTGATCTCTTTTTCCTTTACACTTTTTCCCTTCTTAATTTTTATATTAGATGATTGCACGATCACCGTGGAGCTATGATAAAGTTGTTTCCGTGTCTGTATAACCTACTATAAGTATGAGTTTATGTCGTAAAAGTAGCTATCAATATTTATATTATGACAGGATATTTACATCATACCTCTTGCGATGTAATCTTTTTTATAAAATTTTACGTGAATACGTAATACTTTGTGCAGTGAAATTTTTTTTTTTGATGATTGAGATCCTACTAATTGATAAAGTGTGAAGTTGTAAGATGTATAGGATGTGTGTTGTAGTGAGGGTAGATTGTGGTTGATAGCCTGGCATGGAGTTGTTTGTTTTGTTTTATGATTGAGATTGTAGGGAACAAGTGTTTGTTTTCGGAGGAAAAAGATTCCTCTAATTCCGACCACTACTACTATTTAACATGCATGTAAAGCCAAGTTAAACGGCCTGGCCTTGGTTGTCCTCCTTTTTACACTTTAAAAGAAAAATCTTGATTTTTTGTTTGTTTTGTTTTTGCTTTAACTAAGAGAATCCTATGCAAAACCTAATTGGGTCGAATTAATTGGTGATTCCCAATGATTTTGACAGATTTCAGGTTCTCAATTTTCTCAAATAGTAAGTATATTTCTAATCCATCATTTGTCTAGGTTTGGAAGAACTCTCTTTGGTTTAATTCACCTTTGGTTTTTCTTGTAAAGTAAGTTAAAAGAAACAAATTACTAACTATGAAACTATACTTAACAGCAGCAGTAAGATGATTATTTAATGCAGGACTTACAAAATTCAAATCTTCAAATTAGTAATATTATATTATATTGTACAATATATCAAGGATTTCGAAATTTATTACTAACTCAATTCTCTATGTTACTTGACTAATTCTTTTCAACTCTTCATAACGCTTACCTAACCGAAAAGCAATTTTGTCCGCGCATGTTAATTAAGGTTTGCATAAAGGTGCTATAATTAAAATATTATATCTGAATTTGCAAATTCTCTACTGATTCAACAAAGGGAGGATTATAAAAGGCAGTGTTTGCACGATATACTTTGTTGTGCAAGGCAGCTCAAAACGGGGTTGTCTCTTTCTCCGGTAGGTAAACCATATATACTTGGATCAATCACTTTTTCCTTTTATAAAAAAGATGGAGTATACATTATTCAAAAGGTAAAAGAAAAAAGAAGAAAGAAAAGGTAAAAATGAGAAAGAACGAGAGGAGCTGGCGTTTACAAAACGGCACGGAAAGTTATGAGAAATGCCAACGGTCTCTCTTTGGTGGGGGGCGTTTGGAAAATTTTGTCAAGTTTGACAGTTGACGCGGTCGAGGCACTATTAGTGTTGGCTATAAACTTCATACAATTTTCGGGATTAATTTCTCTAATGAACACACAACTAATTAAAATTGTATAATAAAATCATATTTGTTTACTTTGTGTCCTAAAGGCCATTCAATCATTCGAGGAGTAAGTGAAACATTGCTATAATAAATAATCTATTAAAAACAAAATAAAGGAAAGTATTTTTGTTAAAAATTGGTATCTATAAGCACATTATATCCGAGAAGAAATCGAAACCGTGGGATATGGTCATATGGGTGTAACGTTAATTTCTCCTTCAAAATGATGCACAACCACCATCGATAATTAGTCAAAATGTTTTGAATAATTCAGGTTAACCATAACCGAGAAATTTTGCCTTATCAAACAGCCAACTCGGAATAACCCAAGACCCACGCGCAAAGGCATGAAAACAGACAGGTTTTCTTTGCAAAGGTTACATTCTAAGCGCTTTGGAAGATGACTTGTACAATGCCTACAATGTTATAATACTTCGAAAGAATTATGGGATCCACTTGAGAAGAAGTACAAGACTGAAGATGCGTGCTTGAAAAAGTTTGTGGTTGCCAAGTTTCTTGACTATAAAATGATAGATAGCAAAACACTTGGAACCCAAGTTCAAAAGCTTCAACTTATTTCTCACGACCTTATTACTTAAGGTATAATGGTGAATGAAGCATTTCAAGTGGTTGCAATGATTGAAAAATTACCTCCTTCGTGGAGAGATTTCAAAAATATCTAAAGCACAAGCTCAAAGAAATGAAGTTGGAAGATCTTGTGTTTCGTCTCAAGATTGAGAAAGATAACAAAACAACCAAGAAGAACTCGCGTGGAAATTCAACGATTATGGGAGCGAATATCGTTGAAGAGGTTGCTCCAAAAACTAAGAAGAGAAAGAGGTCTTCTGGACAAACTAAGGAGCAGAACAAGAAAAAATTCAAGAGTAATCACTAAAATTGTGGAAAAGATGGTCACAAAGCCCCTTACTATCGTCTCCCGAAAAAGGACAAGAAAAAGGGACAGGCCAATATAGTGGAGAAGAATGATGACAATGATGATCAGTGTGCAATGCTTTCGGAATGTAACTTAGTTGAAAATCGGAAGGAATGGTGGATTGACTCTGAAGCCACTCGACACGCTTGTGTTGTCAAAGAAGCATTTGCGACTTACTCTACTGCTGGTCCCAAAGAATAGATTTCCATGGAAAATACTACAACAACCAAGATTGAGGGTTATAGGAAGATATTCCTGAAGATGACTTCCGACAAGGTATTAATGCTCAGCAACTTTTTTCATGTTCTTACTATTAGGAAAATTTAGTTTCAACTTCTTTACTTGTTAAAAATGGGTTCAAATGTGTATTTGTAATTGACAATGTTATTGTAAGCAAGAATGATATGTATGTTGGAAAGGGCAACCTCATAGAGGGACTTTTCAAATTCAATGTAATGGTTGTTGACGGTATTAATAAAATTTCAGCTTCTTCTTTTTTATTGGAGTCAAATGATTTATGGTATGTCCCTTTAGGACAAGTCAATTATAAAATCTTTCGGAAGTTAATTAATTTAGAAGTATTTTCTAAATTCGAGTTTAATAAATCAAAATGTCAAATATGTGTTGAATCTATGTTTGTCAAACATCCTTATAAGTCTGTTGAAAGAAATTCATATCCTTTAAACTTAATTCATACTGACATTTGTGATATAAACTCAACACTATCTCATGGCAGGAAAAAGTATTTTATAACTTTTATTGACGATTGTATCCGATATTGTTATGTTTATTTGCTTAATAATAAGGATGTAGCAATTGAAGCGTTTAAGCAATACAAAAATAAAATGCAGAATCAATTGAATAAAAAGATTTAAAATGATTAGAAGTGATAAGGGTGGAGAATACAAATCTACTTTTACAGAGATATGTTCGGAGTATGAAATTATCCATCAAACTACTACTCTGTACACACCTCAATCCAATAAATTTTCGGAAAGAAAATTGGACATTAAAGAAAATGATGAATGCTTTATTAATAAGTTCCGGCTTATCGCAGAGCTTGTGGAGGGGGGGAGGGGATTTATCCTTACAGCTAACTGAATACTCAACAGAGTACCACACAATAAAACATAATCTATTCCATATGAAAAATGGAAAGGAAAAAGACTCAACTTAAAATATTTTAAAGTGTGGGGATGTTTAACAAAGGTACAAGTATCTTTACTCAAAAGGGTAAAACTCGGACCAAAAACTATGGATCGTATTTTTATTGGATATGCTACAAATAGTAAAGCATGTCGGTTTTTGGTCAAAATTTGATAATCTCGAAATTCATGTTAATACGGTGATTGAATCAGATAATGCTAAATTTTGTATCCATATAAAAATGAATGCATCGTCAAGTGAAAGACCTAAACGACAACGAGAAGAACCAAAGGAAAATACTCCAAGTGAAAAGGATCCCAGGCGTTGCAAACGTCAAAGAATATCTACTTCCTTTGGACCAGATTTTGTGGCATTCTTGCTTGAAAATAAGCCTCAAAATTTCAAAGCAGCTATGTCATCTTCCGATTCATCATTTTGGAAAGAGGTAGTTGTCACACCTCCTTTTTATACACCCAAAGGGGGTATGGGAGTTTTTCCAATTAAAGTGACATTATTCGAAATGAGATTATTTTATTTATTAGAGTCGCCACTTGGAATAGTTTATTTGGTGTCCCAAGTCACCGGTTTATCTTAAACCCAAATCGAGGAAAATTTTATTTTTTAAAGTCTGCGAACCAGAAATTCTGTTAACCCGGGAGAATGTGTTAGGCAATCCCGGGTTTCGTGGTTCTAGCACGGTCGCTTAGTGATTATTACTTGGCTTAAATTGTTTAACTACTCATCTTTAGGGCCTCTGTGCGTTTACCTTTAAACTACTTTTAATTACTTGATTGTTCATAATTAAAGAATTGAGTTGCGCGTACGTATACTCTTTTCCTTTGGCACGTCAAAAATCATGTCACGCGAACGTGTCCATAATTAATAACGCTTTGTTTATTTATTTATTTTTTTTTAAAAAAAAAGTTTGATTGAAGTTGCGTGAACACATACTTTGAGTTACTTTTAGAATTAAATTCGCAATTATGTTACGCGAACGTATACATAATCACAATACTAGTCTAAATCGAGCCTAAAGCAAACCACGATTATTCAATTTTTAAAAAGCAACATTGGTGAGGGCCATGGATGATTTAATTTATTTATGGCACACCTCAAACCTTTTCTATAAGTGTTAGTTCTTAATCTAATCTTGCGAGGGCCATGAATTATAAATTTTGTTTGGCATGGCACACCTCACTTATTTTAACAAAGGGAGTTGCGTTTTTATTTTTTAACAATTAATCACGCTTTATTAAATATTAATAAAGTTTGGTCGAAGTTGCGCGAACGCATACCTCGATTTTGTTATTAGGATTGTAATCACTAATCATGTCATGCGAACGTGTACACAATTACGATGATAGATTAAGTCGCACCTAAAGCCAGTTACGAACGCTCATGGTTATTCTTAAGACTAATTGAGATTATTCCCATAAAATGTCAATATAGGCACCTCAATATAAAAGGAGTCACGCAATTTTACTACATGTTAATGTCAAAGGCAAAAGCAAAACAGTGCCAATGTCGACACACTGCGAACTGAAGCACACATTTAAGTAAAGAAACACATGAATGAAGAAAACATTAAAAATATACATGATGCAAAAAAAAAAAAATACATGGAAACTGAAATTGAAATAACTATAACATTTGAAATTTTTTTTTTTTAGTTTTCATGGCCAAGGGGGTTAACAATTGAAAACGTATACTAAATAACTATAACTTAACCTCAAACACCCAATTTATTTGCAACGAGAAAAAAATATATATATATATATTTATAACTTACTACACTTATATAAAAAAAATAATTATTATAGTTTATGGCCTACTTAATACTACCCTTACTCTAAACAATTATAAAATTAACAAAAGGCATAATAGAAGCACAAATAAGTAAAATAAAATTGAAATGAACTAACGCCCTATGGGAAAGAATTGTACTCAACAAAACTTATTTGCACCCCTAAATAAACATGCACTATTAACGTAAAATCGATTTACCTTTCAACGAGTGACCATTCTTTAGAAGATAACTATGAACACATGATATATATATCTTCCTTGAAAATGTTATTTAATTGCCAAGACTAGAAACATGATTTAAATCTTCAAAACACGATTTAGTAAGTAACAAAATTCTTATCAGATTTGAACTTAATCGTGATCGAATGTCATTTGTAATGAATCTTTTTTTTTTTACTGAACAAAACTAAACCCAACTCACACGAAGATTAGAACATATTACTTCCTGCTTCTTTCCACTAGTGAACATTTTCATAATTATTAACATATTCCTAAGACTAGACAATTAACAAAAATAAATTATTCAATGTCTCAATTTTATGAAAACAGAAGCGTCATCCTTGATTCTTAGTCAATTAATGATCTTTTGAAAAAAAAATCACAAACGAATAGAAATATAATAAAATATGGTGATAAAAGATGCCGTCGATTTAAGCGAACTAGCTGAGATAAAATAATTACATATCCAAAATATTATATCCAAAGTCTTGACCAAAGACATGATATCAAGGTATTGATATTTCAAGTATAACTTAAGACAACCGACATAAAATTAAAACATCTTTAACATACTATTCAGACTTTTAATTAAAAAGATCAAAGTAGGACTAAAAGTACATAAACGAACCTTAAATTTCCTTGTGAATATCCGCAGAAAACGTACTATACGGACTCCGAACAAACGAACGGAACTTCAAAACTCAACCAAATTTCTTTTGTTCTCTTCTTTCTTTTCTGTTTCTTCTTCTTTTTTTTTTCTTTTCTTTTCTTTCTTTTTTCTTTCTTTTCCGTTTTTTCTCTTTTCCTTTTCTTTCTTCTTTCTGTTTTTCTCTTCTGACTCTTTTCCTCCCTTTCTTTTCCCTTTCTTTCTTTTGTTCCTTTTTTTTTTCTTTCTTTGTCTTTCCCGTTCCCTTTTCCCTTTCTTTTCTTTTTTTCTGTTTTGTTCTTCTTTTCTTTTTCCTTTCTTTTAGAATGTAATCCCCCTTCAATCTTTGCTCTTAGTAATTATATAGAAATCATATATCCCTAATTAATGTTCATGGAGATGAAGAGTGGAGATGTGGGAAAGATCATGAGTAGAAGACATGAGGAGTGGAGAGAAATGGGGTGTGTGTTGTGAGTGTAATGGGGAAGTGGGGAAGGTGGGTTTTTTTTATTATTTTTTTTATTTTATATTATATATAAATATATTTAATTCTTTTTTTTTTTTTCGTTTTTTTTTTATTGAATTTTTCTTAAACCTTTTTTTTCAAAAAATTAAATTAAAGAAGATAAAATACACATGTATATATTCATATATATATATATATATAT
>ML406168.1:0-19132 GCA_005239525.1 Nicotiana knightiana
AATGATGGGGAAAGGAGGGAGGTTCTTTTGGGGGGGTGGGGGTGGGAATTAGGTTTTAGGGGAAATTAGAAAGGAAAAAATAATAATAAACACTAAAAGTAAAAACTTACCTGACGTCCGCCTCCTTCCGCGCCCAGCTCCGCAGTTGCGGACGCTAGGCAGAACACTTCTAAATGTCCACGCCTAGGTCCGCGGAGGCAGAAATCTTACCAAAGTCCGCGTTCAGATTTGCGCCGCAGATCCAAAATAGTGCTACTCCCTAAATCCGCATTCAGATCCACGGTCCAGTGTGCGGCCGCGGATCACTGTTCCGAACAATTTTTTCTCTTTTCTTCAATTTTACCTCTTCTAGGGTTAACTTTTGACCCCGACTCCTTCCGATGTGCACAAATCTTGCCCTGCACACTAGTAGTTTTGTTAGTAACGTTCAACATCAAATACAACAACAAAATAAAAACAAAAGAAGAAAATCATGGGTTGCCTCCCAAGAAACGCTTGATTTAACGTCGCTACACGACGCAGATAAGCTCATTTAAGGTTCACTCGACCTTTGAGGCTCGGTCAAATGGGTCACTGAAACTTCCTTTGCTTTATCGATGCCCACATAATGTTTCAATCTGTGCCCATTGACTCTAAACGCACGAGAGTCATTCTATGCGGCGATCTCTACAGCACATGTGGGGTGTACTTCAACCACATGAAATGGCCCTGACCACCGTGACTTTAGTTTTCCCGGAAATAGCCTTAATCTTGAGTTGTAAAGCAATACCATATCTCTGGGTTTAAAATTCTACTCAATAATGTTCTTATCATGTAACATCTTCATTCTCCCTTTGAACAATCTTGTGCTCTCAAAAACAAGATAGAAGAACTCATCAAGTTCATGCAACTCCGTGACTCTACTTGTTCCCGCAACATCCATGTCGAGATTCAACTGTTTCAGCGCCAACCAAGTTCTATGCTCCAACTCCACCGGCAAGTGGCACGCCTTCCCAAACACCAACTTGTATGGAGACATGCCAATTGGTGCTTTGAAAGCTCTTCTATAAGCCCAGAGTACATCATCTAACTTTCTCGCCCAGTCCGTTCTTGTGGCATTCACGGTCTTAGTTAACACACTCTTTATTTCTCTATTTGACACTTCCACTTGCCCACTTGTCTGCGGATGATATGGAGTGGCCACCTTGTGGTGTACATCATACTTCTCTAGCAACTTCTCGAAGGCTCGATTACAAAAATGAGTGCCTTCGTCACTAATTATGGCCCTTGGGGTGCCAAATTGGGTGAATATGTTCTTTTTCAAAAACCCAATAACCACCTTTGCATCAATGGTGGGGAGTGCTGCAGCTTCCACCCATTTGTACACGTAGTCTACAGCGACAAATATGAACTTGTTGCCATATGAAGTGATGAAGGGCCCCATGAAGTTGATTCCCCATACATCGAACACTTCGACCTCCTGAATTGGGTTCATGGGCATCTCATGGCGATGGGAAATATTCCCGGTTCATTGGCATTCACCACAGACCTTTACCCATAAATATGCATCTTTGAACACTGCTGGACAGTAGAAGCCTGCTTCAAGAACTTTAGTGGCTGTCCTGACTCCTCCGAAATGTCCACCATATGCTGATGCGTGACATGCCTGCAAAACAGAAGATTGATCTATCTCGGGGATACATCTATGGATCATTTTGTCAACACAAATCCTAAATAGATAAGGTTCATCCCAATAATACATGCGGCAATCACGGAAAAACTTTTTCTTTTGCACAGAGGAAAGTTCATAAGGAATTATACCACTCGCCAGGTAGTTTGCAATGTCTGCATATCGTGTCACTTCCTCAAGACTTGTGGCTAGTAGTTTCTCATCTGGAAAGGTTTCCAGAATCTCTTCTACCTCAACCACTTTTTCAGATCCTTCCAGTCTCGATAAGTGGTCAGCTACTTCATTTTCTGTTCCCTTTCGGTCACGAATTTCCAAGTCAAACTCTTGTAGCAGTAACACCCAAAGAATCAGGCGCAATTTTGACTCTTTCTTCTCGATTAGGTACCTGAGAGAAGCATGATCAGTATAGACAATTACCTTCGAGCCTATCAGGTATGATCTAAAGTTGTCAAACGCGAACACTACTGCCACCATCTCCTTCTTAGTCACAGTGTAGTTCATCTAGGCTCCACTCAACTTTCTACTTGCGTAGTATATTGCATGCATGATTTTATCCTTCCGCTGCCCAAGCACTGCTCCCAAAGCATAGTCACTTGCATCACTCATTAGCTCAAAGGGTTGCTCCCAGTCGGGGACAACAATGATAGGTGTTGTGACCAGTCTCTTCTTCAATTCCTCAAATTCTACCCTGCAGTCATCAGAAAACACAAAAGGGTGATCTTTTTCAAGAAATTTACACAAGGGGTTAGCAATATTTGAAAAATCTTTTATAAATCTTCTATAGAAACCGGCATGCCCAAGGAAATTTCTGATTGCTTTGACGGAAGTGGGTGGTGGAAGCTTTTCTATCACGTCAACCTTTGCGCGATCCACCTCAATGCCCTTACTTGACACCAAGTGTCCCAAGACTATACCTTCATGTACCATGAAATGGCACTTCTCCTAATTTAGCTCCAGATTAGTCTCTATACACCTCTTCAATACTTTTCTCAAGTTCTTAAGGAAATCATCGAATGAATTCCCCACCACTTTCCTCTACCATGTCCATGAAGATGTCCATCATGCACCTTTGGAATGTGGCAGGTGTGTTGCATAGGCCAAACGACATTCTCCGAAGAGCATAAATCCCATAAGGGCAGGTGAACGAGGTTTTTTCTCTGTCCTCTGGTGCAATAGAGATCTGATTGTACCTCGAGTATCCATCCAGAAAACAAAAATGGGACCTCCCTGCCAGTCTATCTAACATTTGATCAATGAATAGAAGTGGGAAGTGGTCCTTCCGGGTAGCCAAGTTCAATTTCCTATAATCCATACAGATTCGCCAACCTATGACGTCTCGTGTAGAGATCAATTCATTCTTCTCATTTTTCACCACCGTCATTCCACCTTTCTTTCGTACACACTGAACTGGGCTAACTCAGTTGCTGTCAGAGATGGGGAATATGATTCCCGCATATAACCACTTAATAACTTCCTTCTTCACCACTTCCTTCATGTTGGGGTTCAGCCTTCTTTGGTGTTCTTTGGAAGGTTTGTGACCATCTTCAAGTATAATATTATGCATACAAAAGGCTGGGTTGATCCCCTTGATGCCTGCAATGGTCCACCCAATTGCAGTCTTGCACTTCGTCAGTACCTGCAAAAGTGATTCTGCCTGCACATCTAACAAACTAGATGAGATAATAACAGGTAACGTTGAGTTAGGTCCTAAGAATGCATACCTGAGATGGGCGGGCAGTGTCTTCAGCTCCAACTTTGGGGGTTCTTCTATGGATGGCTTAGCCGGAGGAGTTTTTCTTTCCTCTAAGTGCAAGGGCTCAAATTCGAGCTCCCTCTTCCAAAAACCTTTGCCTTCAAGAGCAAGTACCCACTCTGCCAATTCTTCTCCATTAGCTTCATCTAGGTTCATGTGACAAGCTGCTAGAGGATCTTGAATGTTCAATGTCTCATCATCCTCTTCCAAAATTACATCCACGACATCTATTAGAGAGCAATTGACGAATTCACTTGGTTGCCTCATAGATTTCTGCATGTTGAATGTTATCTCTTCATCATTTAATCTCATCTTGAGCTCTCCAGTTTCACAGTGGATTGGAGCTCTCCCAGTTGACAAGAATGGTCTTCCCAAAATTATGGGAATTTCCTCATCAACACGACAATCAAGAAGGACAAAATCTGCTGGGAACACAAACTTCCCAACCTGCACCAACACATCATCTAGAATACTAGAGGGTCTCTTTACTGTCCTGTCAGCCAGTTGCAATAACATGGACGTGGGTCTAGCTCTTCCAATCCCGAGACTTTTATAGATAGATAGGGGCATAAGATTTATGCTTTCCCCCAAATCACCCAGTGCCTTAGCAAATGAAAAGTTACCTATAGTGCAAGGAATTGTGGAACTCCCTGGGTCAGACAGCTTCTCAGCAATGGGTCTCGTCACAACGTCACTGCAAGTCTGAGTTAGTTTAACTGTGGCCAAGTCTTGGAAGTCGAACTTGTGGGACATCAAGTCCTTCATCATTTTCGCATAACCAGGCATCTCCTTTAAAGCATCAATCAATGGAATGTTTACCTGAATTTGCTTCAATATCTCCAAGAATTTCTTGTATTGCTCATCTTTCTGATACTTGGCCAGTCTCTGTGGGAATGGTGCTGGGGGTCGTTTCTTACCTGTGATCTGAATTTTTTCTTGTTTAGGCACTTCCTCCACTATCAGTTCCTGTGCTCCCTCAGTCTCTTTCACAACCTATTTTTCTTTGTTGGCATCTTCTTGAGCTTGTTGTACCGTCACCTCTGTCAACCCTGCTGAATCATCTACCTCAATGGGCACAGGCACAAGTGTCTCGGTAGGTATACTTTCGCGAGCAATCTCTTTCTCCAAGTCTAGGTCTCTACTATTTCGTAGACTCACTGCCATTAGCTATTTCGGGCCCTGCTCCTTTGGATTAATCTGTGTGTCTGCAGGTAACGTCCACTGAGGACGATTATTCAGAGCCATCGAAATCTGACCCAATTTGATCTCAATATTCTTTATAGCTGACTCGTGTGAGTCTACTCTCTCAGTTACTTTCCCAGTGGACCCAATCAATTGTTGCATCATTCCCTCGAGTCTAGCAAACACATCTTCGTGCCTCCCAGTGTGTTGTTGTTGAGGTGGATGATAAGCCTGCTGTTGATTCTGATGGTTGTAGCCATGTTGCCTTTGGTAAGGAGCCACTTGACCTTGAGGTCTCATGGCCTCAAGATTGTTTCTATTGTTGTGTTGCTACGGGGCTGGCCTGTATTGTTGATTTTGCTGACCCCAATTCTGACCACCTGGTCTCTGTCCCCCATAGTTGGACACAATTTATATTTTCCTGATACTGTTGGTGATCACCATCCGCAATCCACGAGCAACCATATGGATGATTAATGCAAGATGTACATAAACCCTCATTGGTTGCATCAACAATGTGTACCTGCTATTTCTGGCCTGATTCATCAACCTTTTTGGTGAGGATACTCATTTTTATTATTAGAGTGGCCATATTTTCAGCTAGGGAGTTAGCTCGGTCTAAGGCAACTGAGTGAACCACATGAGTGATTGGAGCGTTTCTTGTCGTCCACCCCTACTTTTGTGCCATCTTGTCAAGTAAGATCTTGCTTTCTCTGAATGTTTTGCTAAAAAATGCTCCACCCGCTGAAGCATCAACATTGCCTTTCAAGTTATCTGCCAAACCCATGTAAAACCTCTGCCCCAACATCTGCTCCGGAATACCATGGTGTGGACACAAAACCAGCAGCCTTTTGAACCTTTCCCAAGTCTCTTGCAATGTTTCTGTTGGTTTCTGTCTGAAGCTCAAGATCTCATCAATTTGCTGAGCAGTCTTGTTGGGTGGGTGAAATGTTTTCACAAATTGCTTGACTAATTCCTCCCAAGTAGTGATGGAATTTATGGGGAGTGAATTAAGCCAAGTCTGAGCTGCTCGTGTTACATAGAATGGAAACAACAATAGCCTTATTGCTTCCGGTGTCACATTATGTTGTCTTTGTGTAGAACAAATTGACAGGAAATTCTTTAGATGTTGTTGAGGATGTTCAATGTATGATCCTGAGAATAGTCTCTTGTTTTGCAACAAATGAAGCATGTTGTTTGTAATCTGGAATAAGTCAGCTTGTATCTGCGGGACTACAATTGCAGTTGCTAAGTTGTCCGCGGTGGTTGTGCCCAATCATACAATGCAGCCTCTGGCACAATAGGCACCACCACCTGCTCATTCGGGTAATTCACGTTATCCTCATTGTTCATGTTGTTTACTTCGTCTGCCATGTCTGGTTTAAATTGTTCAGTCAAGTTCTATTATTGTTTGCTTTCCTGTTTACACGATTCAATGCCTTGAAAACTTTCTTAGGATCTGATAATACTTCGTACACTTCACCAGTTATTGAGGAGTTTCTAGGCATGCACATGTAACACCCAAGATTACAAACGTTAGAGTTTCAATGTATTCAGTTTGAGTCGAAGAAAATTGATTACACTAAGAATTTTTGCACTTATTTTAACCGTAATTAATAACACCGTTAATTTTCCCGCAACGACACCAAAATTTGATCACGCCCAACTATGCCTTATAAAAAGGACAAAGTGGTCGCTGCAAAAATATTCCAGTTAACAAGTCCGGAGTCGAATCCGACAGGAAATTAACCTATCAATATCAGCTATCACACTCACACAATTTTACGTAATCAACTTCCCAAGATATTTGAATAACAAAGTGGATGTTTACTAACTAAATATTACTTAATGAGAATGCAGTAAATAAGAACTAACTAAGAACGTGTTGTAGACAATAATTGTAATGATCTAAGGTTATGATTTCCCCTATTGTCGGAATCCTTTCCTCTATATTTGTTATAAAATTTTCCTAAGTCTTCTGTATCGATCATGAGCACTCTGACTGTCGTAACTCTCTCCCGAGTAATTACAATAATATACTAGACATATTCTCCCGAATTACACTAGCTAACTGTAACGACCCGACCGGTCGTTCCGAGAGTAATGGCCCCATTTCCCCTGTTTCTACTTCATTATATGTGGTTCAACTTCATTATGTTGTGTTAGAGTGGTTGGCTCGAGTTCGGAGCAATTTTTGGAGAGAAATGAAACACTTAGTCTCTTAAATTGGTTAAATAGGTGGAAAAGTCAACCGAAAGTTAACTTATTGGTAAACGACTTCGGAATGTAGATTTTATGGTTCGTTTAGCTTCTTTAGGTGATTTGGAACTTAGGAGCGTGTTCAGAATGTGGTTTTGATGTCCGGAGTAGAATTAGGCTTGAATTGGAGAAATTGAAATTTTGGCGATTTCCGATTGACAGTGAAAAATTAGCTATCGGGGTCGGAATGGAATTCTGGAAGTTGGAACAGGTTCGTATGTCATTTTGGATGTGTGTGCAAAATTTCAGGTCAATCGGACGTGTTTTGGATGATTTCGGCATCTTTGGCGAAAATTTAGAATTCTCAAAGTTCATAGGCTTGAATCCGATGTGATTTTGGTGTTTTGGCATTGTTTTGGGTGTTTTGTAGGCTTGATTAAGTTTGAATAAGGTTATGGGACATGTTGGTATGTTTGGTTGAGGTACCGAGGGCCTCGGGTGTGTTTCGGGAGGGTAACGGATCAAGTTTTGATGTTGGAAATTGTACATTTTGCTGGTGTTCAGTTCTAGTTTCTTCTATGCAATCTCAAGGGTAAGGATGCGATCGCATAGGATTGTTCTGAGGCAGCTATTTTTCTTCTATGCGATCGCCTATGTGGCCCCGAGATCGCATAAGTGGGGGAAGGGGAAACAGTGCGATCGCGTTTGGTCTTGTGCGATCGCGTAGGTGTTTGGGCGCGTAGGTGGTCTGCCCATTTACTCTGTGCGAACTCGTGGGGGTGGATGAGAACGCATAGAGTGGGAATTTCTTGTGCTTCGCGAACACATTCCTTGAGACGCGAACGCACAGAAGAAATATATAAGTGCTGGGCAATGTTTTAAAAAAAAGCCATTTTTGTGAATTTTAGTCTATTATCCTCAATTGTTGAGCGGTTTTGGAGCTTCTTGAGAGGGTTTGAAGAGGGAATCGAAAGGGAAACACTTGGATGTAAGATGTTTGACTTCAAAACTCGATTCTATGTTGATTTTTAAGTACTTAAACCTGAAATTAGTTGGATTTAAACCCAAGATTGGGGAACTTAGGGCATGGGAAATTGGAGACTTTATTTGAGGAATTAAAGGGGCAATTGTAGTCCGATTTTGATGTTCTTGGTATGTATAGACTCGTGGGAGAATAAGGATTTTGATTTTGTGATTTTATCGAATTCTGAGATGTGGGTCCTGGGGCCGGGTTGGGCCAATTTCGGGTTTTGTGCCTAATTGTGATAAATTGTGAATGGGTTTCGTCTCCCTAGCATATTTTGATATTATTAATCTGGTTTTGATAGACTCGGAGCATTTGGGAGTGGAATCGAGGGGGAAAGAGTATCGCGTAGTAGCTTTTTGGATCGATTGAGGTAAGTAATGACTGTAAATCTTGTCCTGAGGGTATGAAACCCCGGACTTCGTATTTTCTCACTATTTTTGGAGTGGCGCACATGCTGGATGACGAGTGTGTGGCATGCACTGACTGGGGATTTGGACTTGGTCCTTCCCGTGGAAACTATTGAGTTGCGTATTTACTTTTAAATCATATGTTAGATCGTGTTTTCAGGCTATTGTTATATTTGGGCTGTAAGCCATATTTGGGGCCTTGTGTCGACCTGTTTAGACCCCCCTTGGGGCTTTTACTGCTATTCCTAACTGTGTTGACTTATGATTTACATTCAGCCACATTATGTATAACTCATTTCAAAAATCAATCTTATTTACACTATTTTGAGATATAAAATGATGTTTTTGGGTCGAGTACCCTGTTTTACTGACATCCCGAGTGGCTTTTTAAGAGTTTCTAAATGAGTGAGGCCGAGGGCCTCATTGTGAGGATATGATATGCCACGAGGTGAATTGATATTAGCGTTTGGGCTAAAGGAGCCCTTCCGGAGTCTGTACACACCCTCAGTGAGCGCAGGTACCTATTGAGTGCGATTGTCGAGTGTCGTGTGCCGAATGATGAGTGATTGGGAGGTATGAGTGACTGTGAGGTTTCCCGAGGGTCTGATTATAAGTGATTGTGAGGTTTCTTGAGGGGCTGATTATGAGTGACTGTGAGGTATGCCCGAGGGGCTGATTCTGAGTGATGTTACGCCCGAGGGGCTGATTCTGAGTGATGTTACGTCTGAGGGGCAGTTTCTTATTCATATTTTTGCCCGAGTGGCTACTTATGATTTACTTCATTTTTACACTAAACGTCTTGGACATTTTTATGAAACTGTTGGAAATTACACTTTTCAAAGGATTTTTACTGAAAGTGGCTTTTTAAGCGTGATGATTTAACGTATACACTGTTGGAAAGAAAGGTTGTGCTTATTGTGAAATGATTATTTGACTTTATGTGTTTCTTACTGCTCAAACCTGATTTATTTTCATTACAACTGAGTTGGCGTACTCACATTACTCCCCGCACCTTGTGTGCAGATCTAGGTGCTAGGGTAGCGTGAGCTGTGTATCTGTTCCAGAGACTTTTCGGAGATTCTGCGAGGTAGCTGCACGCGTCCGCAACCCTTCTCTCTCCTGTTTACTATTATAGAGTTTATCTTCCAGAGTTGTATATTTTATGTAGATGTTCATGACCAGTGACTCCGAGATCTTGGGGGTTGTATTTAACTTTAGTGTACCTGTATCTGTTTAAAAATGATTAAATGAAACCTTTATGGATTATCCATTTAATAATGATATAAATGAAAGATTATTTGTGTTTTGAGTTTTAATTTGGCTGGCCTAGTCCCATGATAGGCTCCATTACGACTAGTTTAGATTTGGGGTCGTGAAAAGTTGGTATGAGAGCGCTAGGTTACATAGGACTCACCGGTCATGAGAAGGTTTAATAGTGTCTTGCGGATCGGTACGGAGACGTCTGTACTTATCTTCAAGAGGCTACAGAACCCTTACGAAAAATCACACATTCTTGAATTCTTGTCGTGCAGATCCATTTCTTCGGCCAAAAGCGTAACTCTTGAAATTCCTTTCATGTATTCGAGTGCGCACGCGAGCGCTCGGTATCAACTATGCATCGATGACTTGTGACTTCCATGGATGAGATGTGATTTGAGCTTGTTGATAATGGGACAGTCTGGAGGAATTGAGGCTAGATTCTGTCCGTGGCTTGAGTGCTGAGATTTCATTGTGTGAGCACATGTGTTTGGGGAATTATATGTCTATTGGTATCCTTATTAACGGGACTTTGTGACTGGAAGACTATGTGGCGAGTGTGATTCGATGGTGAGGTGTGTTCTATTTGTTTGATGACAAAAGGATTTGCTGGAAGTATGGAAAGAACTATTGAGTGTTTGATTTCTATCTCGAGTCGGCATATGGCTTCGAGTTGTGAGTGTATTGGAAGACCTCTTATGTTGATCGGTTGTGGAGTGAAACGGATCCTTCTGTTGTGTTATGAGCTCGTGGTGATGTCTTTTGGACTGATCATTGCCCCAATAAAGTTCATGTATTTGATTAGTGGTGTATTCCAGCCGTGTTAGCACTCATTTGTTACTGTATTCATTGATGGCATCCTGGCGTATATGCGTAGCCAGGGGTAACATACTCAGTATTTGAGGATGGTATTATAGAGATTGATGGAGGAGAAGCTTTATGCAAAGTTCTCCAAGTGTGAATTTTTGGCTCAGTTCAGTAGCATTCTTGGGGCACGTGGTGTCTAGTGAGGGTATCTATGTGGTCAGACGAGTGTGGGTAGAGCTTATAGAAGCTCAAGATTTCCTTGACCACCGACTCCAGTGTTAGTTCTGCCACCAGCTTCAGGTTCTTATACCGCTTATTGTGATGTCTCGAGGGTAGGCGTTGGTTGTGTTTAGATGTAGAATGATAAAGTGATTGCATAATAGCTATGAGTTTTGGAAGGGTATAGAGAGAGATCAGTTTGAGGCTAAGAAGGCGGGGCTATTTCCCGTGGGGTGTCTTGAGGTCGTATGATCCTTATGTTGTTTTGTAGCAAGTTATCTTTTACCAGTAATTGATATATATTACAATTTGAGTGCAGAACGCTTGTGGAAGTTAGGATGACCATTCAATTGTGAATGCGAGATTTGCATAGGATATGGAATATCAGACGATTAGTGTCATATGATCTTATAAAGGATTTAGTTGAATCTCATTGCAGTATGGTGACAGTGATAGCGTATGGGTATTGTGAATTATTGTTTGTTTTGATCGTGGGCTTTGAGCCAAGTGGGGAAGGCTGTTAATGATAAGTTTATTGCGCGATTATATGTTGTATTGGTTTCAGTTCGAGGTATATTGGTGGATCAGTTACGACGTGCAGAGGTGGAGTTTGGGAATGACTCGAGTAATGGGAAAATTCTTCGATGCGGGTTGTAATGTACTCTATGGGTAGTTGAGTTCTATTGAATGATTGAGTTGTAATTGTAAAAGGTGTAATGGGTGCAGTGTATGAATTTGCTTGTTGCTTCAAGTATGTGGATTACATTCCTAGTATGTTGCTGTGCAAATGGGGTCAGGTCGTTCTGTCTGCTTGATCGGTGTAATCGATATTTGTGTAGAGTGGATGACTCTCAATAATGGATCTGACAGATTCAAGGTTAAATATAGCAATTGGGAATCTTCAAGGTGTGTTTTGTGCTAGAACTGAGATTTACATTAGAGGGTGTCAAGACTTGTGACATTCTACATTATCATGGATTCTACATATCAGTATCAGGAAGGTGAAGGTAATGACTTTAGATTCGCAGGAAGTCTTTTCAGGGTAAGTATTTCGAATATGGTACTTTTGGGGATATTTGAGAGAGTATTAAGCGGCTTATGAGTCTCAGACGGTATGGTTTTATGCTTGGATCTCGTGTGGCGAGTCTGGGTTGAGAATTGCGGTATTATGGCAAAGAAAAGTACCAATTCGGAGGTAAGTCAGAAGGAACTTGGATAAATAGGACAACTTGGTAGTAGGTCGGATCGACATGGTAAGGGATAAGATTAGTTCTTTGGGTGTTTATGAGGTAATGAGTTTTTACAGATGTCTCTTAGCAATGCTCTTGGATTTTGGTGGCCTGCTTAGCTTGGTTGAGTTAGATGGATTCAGTCTTGATGGTTTAGTGGTGTACAAATGGGATTCAGATAGTTCCTGATGGTTTCTACCATGGTTAGAGATGCATATTTTTTACTGGCGTGAGGTGCAGGTGATTTACAATGATTTTGTTTCTAAATGGGATCAAATGTGAAGTTCTTGACTAGTTGGGTGCGTAGTTGCTTGTGGCTCGGAAGGGATTATGAAGTTCTCATGATTATCATAGGATGGTATGGTGTATGCAGTATGTCGTGTAGAGTGAGATTTGCATGTGTGAGGTCACGGTTTAGTTCTGGAAGGAAGGTTGGAAATTCTTAGGCAACATTGACAGTTTCAGATGACTAGGTAGATGATGGCACTATTGGGTGGCTTGATGAGGGTATACATTTCAGAAAGGGCATGTGTGGAGTTAAGGGTGCTTCATTGGTATAGAGACACTCTCTTGTTGGATCGACTGCTGATATTCAAGGTTTCTTGGTAACACGGAAGAATTATAGGGGTATCCCTCGTGGAACGATTGAGTATTAGGGATGTGCTATGTATTCGAGTGGTGGAGTTGAGATCAGATATAGTAATTGGTGAGATTCATGACTTCGAGACTGAGAGTTCTCATAAATCGGTTATTTTGTGGTAGTGAACTATGAAGATGCGAGCAAAGCTAGTCATATGTTAGTATGCACCATGATTCAATCATTGTGAACTTTTCGGTGAGTTATCTATCTGCTGTGGGTGACCAGAGTTGGTTTAGGATTATTGGTAGGCCAGTATGAGTGTGTGTTCTACACCAGGTCAGAATTGTTGACTCTAAATTTCTATGGTTGAGGGATGTACCACTTGTATGTCACTGAATTTATTCGTATTCTGGAATGATATATGAGTTACCCTTCGGGGTTGTGAGGAGTTGTGATTGTTGGTTATAGGCATATACGGTGAGGTTCTAATTGGGCTTTATAGCTAGATTTGAGTAAGGTTAGTACTTGGGTATTGCGGGATTGAGACGTATTGGTTATGTATTTTCTGATTCATGTGGCATGGTATCGTATGGTTTCCCCGTGGTTATGGCAATGCACTTGGAGTACTTGATGTCCAATTGCGCATGGTTATTGATTTTTGAGCAAGGTACCTCGAAGTATTTCATGTGGACCAGCGTGTGGATGGGATCACGCATTGTAGAGGAGTTATGTGGGGGTATGATCCTTGGTGTCAGATTCGTGTGTTTTGACTTTTCTATGAGTGTCGGGCTCTTAGAATGGTGTTATGACGGTAATTGTTAATGGCGGGATGGTCCTCTCGTGTGAATCTTTTATATAATTTGGTTACATTGGGATGTTGCTATCGAGTTCACGAGTTCCACAAGTTATGGATTTGAATTGTATTGATGTGTCATGTCATCAGAGTGGTCGTGTTGGATGAGAAGAGTTCAGTGGACCTAGAATGAATACTGTCAGAATTAACTACCGCATAGTTGGAAGGATAATATCGGGAGTCGGCTTAGAAATCTGCTATAATTCCTGTTTGGAAGGGGGAGCTTCATGTCGGACTGATCGGACGAATGGTTGCTAGTTTCTACGTGTTTCATCTTCGACGGTATATGAAAGTGTTAGAGCGAGGCATTTGATGATAAGAGGTTAGGTACCGGTATTGGGTTGTTTTGAGCAGCTATTGTGATTAGGAGTTATCGCCATGAGTGTTTGAGTCATGCGGTATATTATGTGATTGCATCTTGGGTTACGGATATGGCTTGATACAACGTGTTCAGACTTATTCAGTTTATAGTTGTGGAATTTGATCTTGTAAATTATTTCAGAAGTCGAAATTTGGTTCTAAGGTTTATGGGTCAGGTTGGATTTCGAAATTTCAACGGTGTTGTGCTATCTGGCCTATATGGGAAAGGGTGACGTGGGATCACCCCCGGGTATGTGCATGGTGAGGTTACGCGGCAGTTTGAGGGTGTTGGAAAACAACTCTTGGCACGTTCGAGGACGAACGTATGTTTAAGTGAGGGAGGATATAACGATCCGGTTGGTCGTTCCGAGAGTAATGGCCCCGTTTCCCCTGTTTCTGCTTCATTATATGTGGTTCAGCTTCATTATGTTGTGTTAGAGTGGTTGGCTCGGGTTCGGAGTGATTTTTGGAGAGAAATGAGACACTTAGTCTCTTAACTTGGTTCAATAAGTGGAAAAGTCAATCGGAAGTTGACTTATTGGTAAACGACCTCGGAATGTAGATTTTATGATTCAAATAGCTTCGTTAGGTGATTTGGGACTTAGGAGTGTGTTCGGAATGTGGTTTTGATGTCCGGAGTAGAATTAGGCTTGAATTGGCAAAATTGAGTTTATGGCGATTTAGGCTTGAATTGGCAAAATTGAGTTTTTGGCGATTTTCGGTCGGCAGTGAAAAATTGGCTATCGGGGTCGGAATGGAATTCGGGAAGTTCGAACAGGTTCGTAGTGTCATTTTGGATGTGTGTGCAAAATTTCAGGTCAATCGGACGTGTTTTGGATGGTTTCGGCATCTTTGAAGAAAATTTAGAAATCTCAAAGTTCATAGGCTTGAATCTAATGTGATTTTGGTGTTTTGGCGTTGTTTTGGGTGTTTTGAAGGCTCGACTAAGTTTGAATAAGGTCCCTAGGGCCTCGGGTGTGTTTCGGGAGGTTAACGGATCAAGTTTTGATGTTGGACATTGCATATTTTGCTGGTGTTCAGTTCTGGTTTTCTTCTATGCGATCGCAACGGTAAGGATGCGATCACATAGGCTTGTTCTGAGGAAGCTGTTTTTCTTCTATGCGATCGCTATGTGGGGCCGAGATCGTGTAACATAGGGAAGGGGAAACAGTGCGATCGTGTTTGGTCTGGTGCAATCACGTAGGTATTTGGGCACGTGGGTGGTCTGCCCGTTTACTCTGTGCGAACGCGTGGGGGTGGACGTGAACACGTAGAGTGGGAATTGCATGTGCTTCGTGAACGCGTTCCTGAAGATGTGAACGCACTGAAGAAATATATAAGTGATAGGCAGTGTTTTTAAAAAAGCCATTTTTGCGAATTTTAGTCTATTTTCCTCCATTGTTGAGCGGTTTTGGAGCTTCTTGAGAGGGTTTGATGAGAGAATCGAAGGGAAAAACTTGGAGGTAAGATTTTTGACTTCAAGACTCGATTCTATGTTGATTTCTACGTACATAAACCTGAAATTAGTTGGATATAAACCCAAGATTGGGGAAGTTAGGGCATGGGAAATTGGAGACTTTATTTGAGGAATTAAAGGGATATTGTAGTCCGATTTTGATGTTCTTGGTATGTATAGACTCGTGGGAGAATAAGGATTCCGGTTCTTTGATTTTATCGAATTCTGAGACGTGGGCCCGGGGACCGGGTTGGGCCAATTTCGGGATTTGTGCCTAATTGTGATAAATTTCAATTGGGTTTCATCTCCGTAGCATATTTTGATATTATTAATCTTGTTTTGATAGAATCGGAGCACTTGGGAGCCAAATCAAGGGGGCAAGAGTATCGCAAAGTAGTGTTTTGGACCGGTTGAGGTAAGTAATGACTGTAAATTTTTTCTTGAGTGTATGAAACCCAGACTTCGTATTTTCTCACTATTTTTGGAGTGTCGCACATGCTGGATGACGAATGTGTGGCGTGCACTGACTGGAGATTTGGTCTTGGTCCTTCCCGTGGCAACTATTGAGTTACGTATTTACTTTTAATCATATGTTAAATCGTGTTTTAAGACTATTGTTATATTTGGGCTGTAAGCCATGTTTAGGGCCTTGTACCGACCTGTTTAGACCCCCCTTGGGGGATTTTACTGCTATTCCTCACTGTGTTGACTTGTGATTTACACTCAGCCACATTATGCATAACTAATTTCAAAACTCAGTCTTATTTACACTATTTTGAGATATAAAATGATATTTTTGAGTCGAGTACCCTGTTTTACTGACATCCCGAGTGGCTTTTTTGAGAGTTTTTGA
The DNA here is from genome assembly GCA_005239525.1 of Nicotiana knightiana. Taxonomy (NCBI): domain Eukaryota; kingdom Viridiplantae; phylum Streptophyta; class Magnoliopsida; order Solanales; family Solanaceae; genus Nicotiana; species Nicotiana knightiana. The sequence goes on from ML406168.1 coordinate 15,852, forward strand.
CTGAGGGAGGCCTAGGGCCTGATTGTGAGGATATGATATTCCACGAGGTGGCTTGATATTAGCGCTTGGGCTGAAGGAGCCCCTCCAGAGTCTGTACACACCCCCAATGAGCGCAGGTACCTACTGAGTGCGAGTGTCGTGTGCCGAGTGACGAGTGATTAGGAGGTATGAGTGACTGTGAGGTTGCCCGAGGGGATGATTATGAGTGACTGTGAGGTTGCCCGAGGGGCTGATTATGAGTGACTGTGAGGTATTCCCGAGGGGCTAATTCTGAGTGATGTTATGCCAGAGGGGCAGTTTCTTATTCATGTTTTTGCCCGAGTGGCTACTTATGATTTACTTCATTTTTACACTAAATTTCTTGGATATTTTTCTGAAATTTTTGGAAATCACACTTTTCAAAGGATTTTTATTGAAACTGGCTTTTTAAGCGTGATGATTTAATGTATACTGTTGGAAAGAAAGATTGTGCTTATTGTGAAATGATGATTTGACTTTATGTGTTTCTTACTGCTCAGACATAATTTATTTTCATTACTACTGAGTTGGCGTACTCACATTACTCCCTGCACCTTGTGTGCAGATCCAGGTGCTAGGGCAGAGTGAGGTGTCTATCTGTTCCAGAGATTTCTCAGAGATTCTGCGAGGTAGCTGCACGCGTCCGCATCCCTGCTCTCTCCTGCTTACTATTATAGAGTTTATCTTCCAGAGTTGTATATTTTCTGTAGATGCTCATGACCAGTGACTCCGGGATCTTGGAGGTTGTATTTAACTTCGGTGTAGCTGTATCTGTTTAAAAATGATTAAATGAAACCTTTATGGATTATCCGTTTAATAATGATATAAATGAAAGATTCTTTGCTTTTTGGGTTTTAATTTGGATGGCCTAGTCCCACGATAGGCGCCATCACGACTAGTTTAGATTTGAGGCCGTGACACTAAATTTAATTAAAGCTCACTTAGATCACGTTCAAGGTTTAGTTATCCCTAATCCCACCTTTAAACCCTTCATATTGATCCCTCATATATGTTAGAAGTGGTGTTGTTCAACAACGCCCTAAAATGCACTCTCTCCCGAGTAATGCACACTAAATAGGAACAGCTAATTGAGGGCCCTTCAATCAACAACAATAAGCATATAGTTGAACAAATAGAGATAAAACTATGGCAAATCTATATAAGCATAATAAAAAATTCATCCTTCAATAGGTTGCATCAAAACCCTAGATTAGAAGTTTAGCTACTCATACTAATGCAAAACATAGCACTAATATGACTCATAATTCAAAATTAGAAGTAAGAAGAAGAAGATAGAAACTCTAAAGAATTGTTTGATCTTCTCTCCCCAGTTCTTGCCTCCAATATTGTCTAAAACCAGCCTCCTCCAACTTCTGGGCGAGTTTGGGCTCTTATAGGTTTAGGTTAGTTGCTCAGAAAATTACACAAAAGCCCATGCGTTATTTCGCTCCTGACAGCCTGTCCGCGGTCGCGGATTCAACCGCGGATCCGGTCGTGGACTTTCACCCATGCACTTCCCTCCTTCGCGATCAGCTGTGCGCCCAGGTCCACGGTCGCGGACCTGCATTTTCCTTCTTTGTTGTTTTTCTCGCTCTTTTTCATCTGGGCTATCCTTTGATTGGCCTTGTATGTTCATAATGTCTTCAAAATATCCTTTATCTTCCTCCTAGCTTGGAGTGGCTCCTGCAAAACATAAATTTCTCAATTAGAGCATTTGTTATCTTTTATCATTCCAACATCAATAAAGTGCGGTTAAATTAGAGTGTAAATAGTGTCTAGAAAACGTAATTATAGGCTACTATCCGAGTCCGAGACCGTTGTCACCATGAGTAGTTGTGTTTTGTGAGTTTGACATGATTTATCTTGAAAATAAAATTCTTGACAAGAAATAATCATAAAATAGTATGTTAAGTCAGAACTACCACTGAACGATCACTATTATCCTTAGCCCCACGGTGGGCGCCAAATTGTTTACCTCGAAATACAAGTAACAATTAAACTTGTAATGCAGTTATAAGAATTTGTGATCTAATTCAATGCCAATTGATAAATAGCTAAATAAATAAAGGAATTAAATGATTAAAATGGATCAAATCGGTGTAATTGCAAGTTATCGATCCGATCTGGATTAGACTCGAGATCAAGTGCCAAGAACAGTAAGAACAACAAGAGTAACACGAACAATATGAACAGAATGGACAGTAAGAACATCAAAAAATTTAGAGTAAGTAAAAGAGCAGAGTGTTTGTATTTTTCAGTAGTAGCGTAAGTGATGACTCGTGTATAATGATAATAATGCGTACAAGTGAATAGGGTTCCTCTTTATATAGTAGAGGAATCCTAAATAAGGTATGACTCTAGTTTCGGAAGTAAAATACATGATTGATATCAATAACCGTTAATGGTTCTGCCAGTTCTGAGATTCTCACCGAGATTGGTGGTCGGTTGCGGATATCTCTTGATTTTGTTACTGCGGTGTCGATTTAGCCTGACCTCGATCCCTCAGTCTTCATGTTCTTCGATCCCGAACTTGCTTCGATATTGGCTCACTCTTGAGGCATACCCTCGAGCCCGTAAAATCGGGTATCCTCGATTATTACCATATACAATAATATAGGTGGATAACTATTTTTTTTAACTATTTTGCCACCTCTATTTACAACTAGACAAACCAATGACAGAACCGAAATAAGGTCGGTTTATTAGTTAACCTTTTCTCTTTTAATTCAAATTATTTAAATTACTTTGAGAAAGTTAGGAAAAAAGGGGAGAGATATATAACTAATGATAACAAGTCAACAAGATGCATGTACCTTTGTTTAGATAATTTAGAGAAAACGAATAGCTCAATTTTGATGTGTTTTTTGTTGAATTAAATTATTCACCTTTAACTTCTTGAAACATTTTTTTTATTTGAGTCTTTAAAAAAGTTAATAATAATTCCTGCAAAATAGATGTTAGAGATATGTAAAGTAAATATAGCAAAAAATTCAGATGTATGAATTATTACTCTAGATTAAAGTGTGATAAAGTTCTGCAAAAATGTAGTTTTGACAATGTAACTAACAAAAAAGATGTAAGTGAGATTACTTAGTGAACCTAATATTAATAAAACATTGTCCATCACTCTTAAATATTAAAGGAAAAAATACTAATTTGGCCGCTCTGCCAAAACTAATTGCATTCTCAAGCTAAAAAGTTATAAAATATGTATATTTATTTTGTATATAACACACACACACAATATATATATATTGTGTGTG
>ML406168.1:19607-68725 GCA_005239525.1 Nicotiana knightiana
ATACTGGGATCATTTTACGTGATCTTGTATAAGGAAAGAGCCTGAAACATAATTGGAACTTGTTATCTTAAACATATTATGGCATCTGTGTAGCTATAAAATTTTGGAGCTTGTAATTTTGAATATGCCATGACATTATGAGACTATAAAATTATATCATTAAAAATAAATTTAAAAATTTGAAGTTAAATTATTTTTAAATATAAAAAAGGGTCATTCTTTTTTAAGTAGACTAAATAAGAAAATAATATTGATGTTTGACTATAATCCTATATTATATGACATTAGTTGCCTTATATTTTGAGGTTTTAATATTAATCTGTGTAACATTTGAGCTTAATTGAGTTGATTTTATATGTAAGAATATTTAATTGTGACGTGGAGAGAAAGTTGCACAAAAAGGTATCAAAGACATTGAAGTAGAGCATCAGAAGAAAGTCGGCGCAAGGCAAGCAAAGGCCGGAGCCCCATATTGTGCCCTACTTCATCTAAGATGCCAACCATCTCGCGCTAGATGTGTGATGATCCCAAAAGGTCATCTTGTGTAATTTAGCAAAAACTGTGTTTCGAGGTTCCAAAAGTCTTCGTTAATCTCATCTCGATATGCGTGCACAGCCCGAGCGCATGCCGGGAAGTCTTTATGTGGAAATGTGTTGAACTGTTGAATTTATGATAATTAATGAAATAATTTTAACGACTTTGGTCAATATTTTTGATAAACGGACCCGGACCAGTGATTTGACGGTCCCGGAGGGTCTATATGAAAATATGGGACCTGGGCGTATGCCCGGAATCGAATTCCAATGTCCCAAGCCTGAGAAATAAACTTTTAAAGAAAATTATTTTCTGAAAATAAGAAAGACTTTTGAAAATGAACTTTGATGTGAAACCTGGGTTACCGGGCCCGTATTATGGTTTCGATGCCCGAAACAGGTTCAATATGTGTTATGTGAGTTATTTGTAAAATTTGAAAAGAAACGAACTTGGTTTGACGTGTTTCAGATCAAAATTGGAGAATTTAGAAGTTTATGAAGTTTGAGAAAATTCTATAGATTTTTGAATTTAATTCATTGTTTTTGATGTTATTTTAGTGGTGTGATGACTCGAATAAGTTCGTAGGATGATTTTGAAGTCGTGTGTATATTTGGTTTTGAGCCCCGAGGGCTCGGGTGAGTTCCGGTTAGGTGTCGGGGTGCAAAAGAGTTGGGAAACCTAGTGTGTTGTGCTGTTTCTGGTGTCCAGTCATTTCTTCTCCGCGATCGCGGTGTGTTGCACGCGATTACGATGTGTATTTTGGGGAGGGGGTCAATTTGCTCTGTGTGATCGCAAAGAGCTGAGTACGAACACGGAGCCTTAGGGTTTAGCTCTACGCGATCGCAATCCCTTGTTTGCGATCACGTAAGTCTCTTGTGGGGTTTGGGGACTGGGCAGCAATTTGTTCTATGCGAACGCAATCTCTCGTTCACGATCGCGTGGGTCCGCCGCCTTGTTCTCTGCGATCGCAGTCCCCTGTTCATGATCGCGTAAGTTTAAAACCTAGTACTCTACGCGATCGCAACTCCTTTTCTGCGATCACGTAGAGTAAAGTCGCCTAGTGAATTTAAAGTCTTCAAAACAGAATGTCATTTCGGGATTCTTCATATTTTCGCCTTCTCCTTCTTCTCCAAGCCCCATAGCCGAGTTTCAAGCCACTCTTCCTCCATAACCACTTAGGTAAGTGATCTTAACTCTAGTTTCTTCCATTTTCCGTCATCAGTCAGTAGAATCTAGGCCTAAAAACATGAAATCAAGGGTGGAATTGGGGGTTTTGGGTAGAGTTAGGGCTTTTGGAAACTTTGGGATTTCAACCTCATTTTGGGGTCGGATTTCAAAACAAATGGTATATTCGGGTACGTGAGGGAATGGGTGATCGGGTTTTGGTCCGAACCTCGAGTTTGGACCAAGCGGGCCCGGGATCGAATTTTGGTATTTTTGGAAGAATGATGGAAATGCATATTTAGGCTTTGGGATTGAATTATTGAGTCATTATTGATATTTTTGAGTCGATTATGTATAGATACTATTGTTTCGGAGTTGGATTCGAGAGGGAAAGTAGTGCTAGAGGCTTGATTTGGATTCTTTGTATCGAGGTAAGTGTTTGGCCTAACCTTAGCTTGAGGGAATAGGTACAGAGTCTTATTTGCTATGTGTTATCCCGTGTCCAACATATAGGCGAGGTGACTGGTACCTATATGTTGTGGTCAAGTATGCCCGTGAGTCGAACTTGATGAATTTCATAGTTTTCTTTGATATTCTCTGTGTTATGACTTAATTGTTATTCTGGAAGTGATACACTGGGGATATATCATGATGTATATTGTTATTAGTAACTCGTTCGGTTGAGGATTATTTGTAAAATTATACTTCTGAGCGAGATTGGTTATAGATGAGTCCCTTGTCGGGACGGTAGAATCCTTGTTGAATATTTCTGTGCATTTGAGGTTTCTATTTGTTGAATTTTCCTGTCAAATTGTTGATTTTTATACATGTTACGCATGAGGGGACATTTCGTGCCGAGTGATTGGGAGGTTATGCACGAGGGGACATTCCGTGCCAAGTGATTGTGAGGTTATGCACGAGGGGACATTCCGTGCCGAGTGATTGTGAGGTTATGCACGAGGGGACATTCCGTGCCGATTGATTATTTATTTATGCACGAGGGGACATTCCGTGCCGAGTGATTGTGAGGTTATGCATGAGGGGACATGTCGTGCCGTTTCCGTTTTATTTACTTGTTCAGATATGTTAATTCCTGCTGTAATTTATGCAATCCAATTGTTATCTCGTTCTGATGTTTCAGCTAGTTATTGCCCTTCGTCCCCATCATGTTCTCCCCTGTTGTTGTATTTATTTGCTTATTTCCTATCATTATTTCCTGTATACTATTGAATTGCATAGGTGTTATGTGTGGTCATGGCCTAGCCTCGTCACTACTTCACGCAGGTTAGGCTCGGCACTTACTCAGTACATGGGGTCGGTTGTACTGATGCTACACCTACACTTCTTTATGTTGTGCAGATTACGGAGTCGGACTTAGCGTACATTGAGCGAGGGAGTATCCTTCAGTCCACTGCGACACCGAGGTAGTCCTGCAGGCGTTCGCAGGCCTTGGCGTCACCATATATTTCCTTCTTTCTGTCTTATTTTGTATTTCTAGACAGCTACAATTGTTTATTTCAGACTTATATTTTTAGTAAATCTTAGACTGTCCGTGAAAAATTGTGACACCAGTTCTGGGGGGGTATGTTTGAGGAAATTTCGTAAGATTTATTATCTAAGTTGTTGGATTTCTTATCTTCCGCATTCTTATTTCTATTTGTTCTTGTATTTCATTTTTTCTTTTATGCTAAATAACAAAGGAATAAATCAGAATAACTAGTAACGTTGGCTTGTCTAGTGGGTTCAACGTTAGACGCCATCACGGCCTGAAGGTGGGATTTCGGGTCGTGACAAGTTGGTATCAGAGCACTAGGTTGCTTAGGTCTCACAATTCACGGACAAACTTGTAAAGTCTGAGGGATCGGTATGGAGACGTCTGTACTTATCCCCCAGAGGATGCAAGGTTAGGAATAACTTCACATTTCTTCTTCTCTGTCGTGCGGTTTGAATTCTAGATGCTAACTGATTTTCTATTCTACTCTCTCGCAGATGGCGAGAACGCGTGCTTCCTCATCTACTGATCAGCAGCCCGATCTTCCTGTTGCAGCTCCTGCGAGGGGCCGAGGCTGAGGCCGGGTTAGAGCCAGGGCTCAGTCCAGAGAAACATCACCAGTAGAGGACCCACAGGTAGAATTTTCTGGTGAGGTTCCTGCTCAGGCAGTTCCAGTCGGACCAACTCAGGTCCTGGATGGGTTCATTGCCACCCTGGTTCTACATGACGCTCTGGTCCGTTTAGTGGGTCTTATGGAGAGCGTGGCTCAAGCTGGTATTCTTCCTACTGCAACGGTCGTCTCTCAGGATGGGGGAGGGACCCAGACTCCTGCTACCCACACACTAGAGAAGCTAGCTCCTAAGTTCCAGACTCCAACACCTCAGGCAGCTGGAGCAGCTCAGTCGGGTTTTGTGGCACAGATAGTTGAGGGGGCAGCTGTGTCTGCCGACGCTTTCTAGAGATTGGATCAGTTCACCAAGCTATTTCCTACTACATTTACTGGTGCATCATTATAGGATCCCCAAGATATCTTGGACAGTTGCTATGAGGTTCTTCAGAACATGGGCATCGTGAAGTCCAATGGAGTTGATTTTGCTACCTTAAGTCTTTCTGGTACCTCCAAGACTTGGTGGAGGGATTATTGCTTGACCAGGCTAGCTGGGTCTGCACCATTGACTTGGGCTCAGTTCTCTGAGTTATTCTTGGAGAAGTTTCTACCAGTTACTCAGAGGGAGGATCTTCGGAGACAGTTTGAGCGCCTCCAGCAGGGATCTATGACAGTTACACAATACGAGACCAGGTTCATCACTTTGGCCCAACATGCTATCATGATACTCCCCACTGATCATGAGAGGGTGAGGAGGTTTATTGAGGGTCTATCTCATCCTATTAGACTCCAGATGGCCAGAGAGACGGGTACTGATATTTCATTCCAGGAGGCGACTAATGTGGCCAGGCGTATTGAGATGGTCTTATCACAGGGCAGTGGTCAGGGGTCTGACAAGAGACCTCCCCATTCCGGTCGATTCAGTGGTGCCTCATCTGGAGTAAGAGATTCTTTTGGCAGAGGTCATCCTCCTAGACCATTCCAGTCAGCACTCCAGGTATCCTGCAGTGCACCACCAGCTCCTATCAGTGCACCGCAGTTCAGATCTTCCAGAGCGGTTATCCTGGTCTTCAGGGACAACATTCTCAGCAGCCGAGGTCACGTTTCACTTGTTGTGGTGTGGGGAACATTTCTAGGTTCTGCCCCCGAGGTTCTGGTGGGTCTCATTATCAGGGTTCCCGTGCCATGGTTCCCGCGTTAGGCGCACCCCTACCCCCCAGCCAGCTAGGAGTGGCGGTCGGGGTGCCAGAGGTAGAGGTCATGCTTATAGAGGTGGAGGACATGCCACGAGAGGTAGAGGTCAAGCCACAATAGGTCGACCCAAAGATGATCAAGTTGGAGGGGTTCAGCCCCGGTGCTATGCTTTCCTGCTAGGCCTGATGCTGATGCTTCTGATGTAGTTATTACAGGTACGGTTTCAGTTTGCGGCCGAAAGGCCTCGGTGTTATTTGATCCGGGTTCTACATTCTCCTATGTGTCTTCATATTTTTCCCCTTATTTGAGTATGCCCCGTGATTCCTTGAGTACTGATGTGCATGTGTCTACATCGGTGGGTGATTCTATAGTAGTAGATCGAGTCTACCGCGCTTGATTAGTATTCATGGGTGGTCTGGAGACTCAGATTATCTTTTGCTTCTGGATATGGTTGACTTTGATGTTATATTAGGGATGGATTGGTTATCCCCCTATTATGCTATTCTGGACTGTCATGCCAAGACAATGACCTTGGCTTTGCCAGGGGTGACTCGTTTGTAGTGGAAGGGAACTCCTAGTCATTCTTCTAGTAGAGTTATTTCTTATATGAAGGCTCGGCGCATGGTCAAAAAGGGTTGTTTGGCCTATCTGGCCTATGTTCGTGATTCTAGCGCCAAGGTTCCTTCCCTGAAGTCTGTGCCCGTGGTTCGTGAGTTTCTATAGGTATTCCCTGCTGACCTGTCGGGTATGCCACCCGACAGGGATATTGATTTTTGTATTGAGTTAGCTCAGGGCACCCAGCCTATTTCTATTCCGCCGCATCGTATGGCCCGCCAGAGTTGAAGGATCAGTTGCAGGATTTGTTGGATAAAGGCTTCATTAGGCTTAGTGTTTCTCCTTGGGGTGCTCCAGTATTGTGTGTCAAGAAGAAAGATGGCTCGATGAGGATGTTTATTGACTACCGGCAGTTGAATAAAGTTACTATTAAGAACAAGTATCCTTTGCCGAGGATTGATGATTTATTCGACCAGATTCAGGGCGCTTCAGTGTTTTTCAAGATTGACTTGAGGTCTGGTTACCATCAGCTGAGGATTAGGGCGTCTGATGTCCCTAAGACAACCTTTCGCACTCGTTATGGGCATTATGAGTTCTTGGTGATGTCATTTGGGCTGACAAATGCCTCCGCTGCTTTCATGGAGTTGATGCAGCGTGAGTGTTTAGGCCTTATTTGGACTCATTTGTGAATTTTTTCATTGGTGATATATTGATATAATCTCGAAGCCGAGAGGAGCATGATCAGCACCTTAGAGTCGTCCTCCAGACTCTAAAGGATAGTCAGTTGTATGCCAAATTCTCCAAGTGTGAGTTTTGGTTGAGTTCAGTTGCATTTCTAGGCCATGTGGTATCGTCAGAGGGTGTTCAGGTGGATCCCAAGAAGATTTCATCAGTCAGGGATTGACCTAGACCCACCTCAGCTACAGAGATCTGGAGTTTCTTGGGTTTAGCAGGTTATTATCGCCGGTTTGTGAAGGTCTTTTCATCCATTGTAGCCCCGATGACTAGGTTGACTCAGAAGAGTGCTCAGTTCAGGTGGTCTGAGGAGTGTGAGGTGAGCTTTCAGAAGCTCAAGACAGCCTTGACCACGGTACCAGTGTTAGTTTTGCCCACATGTTCAGGATCGTATACCGTGTATTGTGATGCTTCACGGGTTGGGCTTGGTGCAATGTTGATATAGGATGGCAAGGTTATAGCCTATGCTTCTCTTCAGTTGAAGGTTCATGAGAAGATCTATCCAGTTGATGACTTGGAGTTAGCAGCTATTGTGCATGCATTGAAGATTTGGAGGCATTATTTGTATGGTGTGCCATGTGAGGTGTTCACGGATCATAAGAGCTTACAGTATCTGTTCAAACAGAAGGAGTTGAACATGAGGCAGAGGAGATGGTTAGAGTTGCTGAAGGATTATGATATTACCATTCTTTATCATCAGGGGAAGGCCAATGTGGTGGCCGATGCTTCGAGCCGGAAGTCAGCCAGTATGGGTAGTCTTGCCTATTTATCAGTCGGAGAGCGACCTCTTGCTTTGGATGTTCAGGCTTTAACCAATGGATTTGTGAGATTGGAGGTTTCTGAGTCTGGCAGTGTTTTGGCCCATACCATGGCCCGTTCTTCATTGTATGACCGTATTCGGGCCAGGCAGTATGATGATCTCCATTTATGTGTTCTTAGAGATAGAGTTAGGCACGGAGATGCCAAGCAGGTTACAGTTGATGTTGAGGGAGTTTTGAGGATGCAAGGTCGGATTTGTGTACCTGATGTGGATGGTATTCGTGAGTTGATACTTCAGGAGCCCATAGTTCCTGGTATTCTATTCATCCGGGCGCTGAAAAGATGTACCAGGACTTGCGGCATCACTATTGGTGGCGGAGGATGAAGAAGGATATTGTAGCTTATGTATCTCGGTGCTTGAACTGTCAGCATGTTAAGTACGAGCACCAGAGACCTAGTGGTTTGATGCAGCAGATTCAGCTTCCCGAGTGGAAGTGGGAGCGTATCACCATGGACTTTGTTGGACTCCCACGGACTCAGAGGATGGTTGATGCAGTATGGGTCGTTGTGGATAGGCTGACCACGTCAGCGCACTTCATTCCAGTATCAGTTTCATATTCAGTAGAGAAGTTGGCAAAGATCTATATGAGAGAGATTGTTAGATTGCATGGTGTGCCCATATCTATATATCAGACCGAGTTACTCAGTTTACCTCCCATTTCTGGAGAGTATTTCAGCGAGAGTTGGGCACACAGATCGATTTGAGCGCATCATTTCATCCTCAGACGGATGGGCAGTCCGAGCGTACTATTCAGATTTTGGAGGATATGTTGCGAGCTTGTGTTATTGACTTTGGAGGTTCATGGGACGAGTTCTTGCCTTTAGATGAGTTTTCCTACAATAACAGTTATCAATCGAGCATTCAGATGGCTCCGTATGATGCATTGTATGGTAGACGGTGTCGGTCTCCAGTCGGATGGTTTGAGCCGGGAGAGGCTAGATTGTTGGGTTCTGAGTTAGTCCAGGATGCCTTGGACAAGGTGAAGATCATTCAGGATAGACTTCGTACAGCTCAGTCCAGGCAGAAGAGTTATGCGGATCGCAGAGTTCGAGATTTGGCATTTATGATAGGCGACCGGGTATTTCTTCGGGTGTCGCCCATGAAGGGTGTGATGAGATTCGGAAAGAAGGGCAAGTTGAGCCCTAGGTACATTGGTCCATTTGAGATTCTGGACAAGGTAGGAGAGGTGGCCTACAGACTTTCCCTGCCACCTAGTTTGTCAGCCGTGCATCCAGTATTTCACGTGTCTATGCTTCGCAGGTATATTGCGGACCCATCTCATGTACTTGACTTCAGTGGTGTCCAGTTGGACAAGGATTTTTCTTATGAGGAGGAGCCGATAGCCATATTAAATCGGCAGGTGCGACAGTTGAGATCGAAGAGTTATCCTTTGGTTCGTGTTCAATGGAGAGTCATCCTGTTGAGGTAGCTACTTAGGAGTCCGAGTCCGATATGCGGAGCCATTATCCCCACCTTTTCCCCGATTCAGGTAATTTTCTATGTCCGTTTGAGGACGAATGATTGTTTTAGAGGTGGAGATTGTAATGACCCCAAAAGGTCATCCTGTGTAATTTAGCAAAAACTGTGTTCCTAGGCCCCGAAAGCCTCCGTTAATCTCACCTCGATGTGCGTTCACAGCCCGAGCACGTAGCCGGGAAGTCTTTATGTCGAAATGTGTTGAAGTGTTGAATTTATAATAATTAATGGAATAAAGTTGACTTTGGTCAACATTTTTAGTAAACGGACCCGAGCCCGTGATTTGACGGTCCCAGAGGGTCCATAAGAAAATATGGGACCTGGGCGTATGCCCGGAATCGAATTCCGAGGTCCCAAGCCCGAGAAATGAATTTTTAAAGAAAATTGTTTTCTAAAAATAAGAAAGACTTTTGAAAATGAACTTTGATGTGAAATCTGGGTTACCGGGACCGTATTATGGTTCCGATGCCCGGAATAGGTTCAATGTGTGTTATGTGAGTTATCTGTAAAATTTGGAAAGAAACGGACTTGGTTTGACGTGGTTCAGATCAAAATTGGAGAATTTAGAAGTTTATGAAGTTTGAGAAAATTCTAAGTTTAATTCATTGTTTTTGATGTTATTTTAGTGGTGTGATGACTCGAATAAGTTTGTAGGATGATTTTGAAGTCGTGTGTATATTTGATTTTGAGCCCCGAGGGCTCGGGTGAGTTCCGGGTAGGTGTCGGGGTGCAAAAGAGTTGGAAAACCTGGTGTGTTGTGCTGTTTCTGGTGTCCACTCATTTATTCTCCGCGATCGCGGTGTGTTGCACGCGATTGCGATGTGTATTTTCGGAAGGGGGTCAATTTTCTCTGCGCGATCGCAAAGAGCTGAGTGCGAACGCGGATCCTCAGGGTTTAGCTCTACACGATCGCAATCCCTTGCTCGCGATCGCGTAAGTCTCTTGTGGGGTTGGGGGACTGGGCATCAATTTGTTCTGTGCGAACGCGATCTCTCATTCGCGATCGCGTGGGTCTGCGTTCTTGTTCTCTGCGATCGCAATCCCCTGTTCGCGATCGCGTATGTTTAAAACCTAGTACTCTACGCGGTCGCAACTCCTTTTCCGCGATCACGTAGAGTAAAATCGCCCAGTGAATTTAAAGTCTTAAAAACAGAATGTCATTTCGGGATTCTTCATATTTTCACCTTCTCCTTCTTCTCCAACCCCATACACGAGTTTCAAGCCACTCTTCCTCCATAACCACTTAGGTAAGTGATCTTAACTCTAGTTTCTTCCATTTTCCTTTATCAATCATTAGAATCTAGGCCTAAAAACATGAAATCAAGGGTTGAATTGGGGGTTTTGGGTAGAGTTAGGGCTTTTGGAAACTTTGGGATTTCAACCTCATTTTGGGGTCGGATTTCAAAACAAATGGTATATTCGGGTACGTGGGGGAATGGGTGATCGGGTTTTGGTCTGAACCTCGAGTTTGGACCAAGCATGCCCGGGGTCGAATTTTGGTATTTTTGGAAGAATGATGGGAAATGCATATTTAGGCTTTGGGATTGAATTATTGTGTCATTATTGATATTTTTGAGTCGATTATGTCTAGATACTATCGTTTCAGAGTTTGATTCGAGAAGGAAAGCAGTGATAGAGGCTTGATTTGGATTCTTGAAATTGAGGTAAGTGTTTTGTCTAACCTTAGCTTGATGGAATAGGTACAGAGTCTTATTTGCTATGTGTTATCCCATGTCCAACGTATAGGCGAGGTGACAGGTACCTATATGTTATGGTCAAGTATGCCCGTGAGTCGAACTTGATGAATTTCATAGTTTTCTTTGATATTCTCTGTGTTATGAATTAATTGTTATTCTGGAAGTGATACATTGGGGATATATCATGGTGTAGATTGTTATTGGTTACTCGTTCGGTTGAGGATTATTTGTAAGATTATACTTCTGAGTGAGATTGGTTTAGCTGAATCCCTTGTCGAGACGGTAGAATCCTTGTTGAATGTTTCTGTGCATTTGAGGTTTTTATTTGTTGAATTTTCCTGTCAAGTGGTTGATTTTTATACATGTTACGCACGAGGGTACATTCTGTGCCGAGTGATTGTGAGGTTATGCACGAGGGGACATTCTGTGCCGAGTGATTATTTATTTATGCACGAGGGGACATTCCATGACGAGGGATTGTGAGGTTATGCACGAGGGGACATTCCGTGCCGAGTTATTGTTTATTTATGCACGAGGGGACATTCCGTGCCGAGTGATTGTGAGGTTATGCACGAGGGGACATGCCGTGCCGTTTCCGTTTTATTTACTTGTTCAGAGCTGTTAATTCCTGTTGTTATTTATGCAATCCAATTGTTATCTCGTTCTGATGATTCAGCTAGTTATTTCCCTTCATCCCCAGAATATTCTCCCTCGTTGTTGTATTTATTTGCTTATTTCCTATCATTATTTCCTGTATACTATTGAATTGCAAATGTGTTATGTGTGGTCGTGTCCTAGCCTCGTCACTACTTCGCCCAGGTTACGCTCGACACTTACTCAGTACATGGGGTCGGTTGTACTGATGCTACACTTGCACTTCTTTATGTTGTGCAGATTACGGAGTCGGACCCAGTGGACATTGAGCGAGGGAGTATCCTTCAGTCCACCGCGACACCGAGGTAGTCCTGCAGGCGTTCGCAGGCCTTGGCGTCACCATATATTTCCTTCCTTCTGTCTTATTTTGTATTTCTAGACAGCTACACTTGTTTATTTCAGACTCATGTTTTTAGTAAATCTTAGACTGTCCGTGAAAAATTGTGACACCAGTTCTGGGGGTATGTTTAAGGAAATTTTGTAAGATTTACTATCTAAGTTGTTGGATTTCTTATCTTCCGCATTCTTATTTCTATTTGTTTTTGTATTTCATTTTTTCTTTTATGCTAAGTAGCAAAGGAATAAATCAGAATAACTAGTAATGTTGGCTTGTCTAGCGGGTTCAACGTTAGACCCCATCACGGCCTGAAGGTGGGATTTTGGGTCGTGACAAGATGGTGCCTAGCGAAGGAAAAAAGGGCACCTCTCATGGCGCCTAGCGAGGAAAATATGGTGTCTCATATGGTGCTCCGCGAGGTCACCCTCTTTGTCCGAGAAAAGTTGGTTTTTATTATTTTGTGGCTTGAATTATTTCCTTGTATTTTTAGAAAAATCATAATCCCTATAGGTTTAGGAAAACCCATTTTCCTAATAGATTTGGGAAAGGAAAACCTATAGTCCTTGTCAAATTGGGAAACCTTTCTCTTATAGGTTTGAGACTATTTGGGATATATATATAGGGGTTGTATTTTAGGATCCTATAGATTGTACTGTGCTTTTCTTCTCATTCATAGTGGAAAACTTTCTCTACTTTTGTCCCGAGGATTAGGCTTAGCTGAACCTCGTTAAATCCTTGTGTTGTTTTTCTTCTCTATTTGATTTGTGTGTGATTGTGTGCTAGTTAACCCACGATATTCCGCAACAATTGGTATCAGAGAAAGGTTTGGGTTTATACATATAATCTAGGGTTAAGATGTCTTCATCATCTTCAACAAAGTACGAAGTAGAGAAATTTGACGAGGGATGCTAGTTTCAGTCTATGGAAGATAAGGATGAAATCGTCCCTGGTGTTAAAGGATTATGGAAGGCAGTTGATGAGGATTTTCCTGAAGAGATGAAAGAGACAAAGACGGCAGACCTGAAGGAGATGACTTTGACTGCGATCTTCATGAGCGTTACAGATAGTGTTCTTCGAGAAACTGCTGAAGAAACTTCTGCAGCAATGACATGGAAGAAGCTGGAAGATCTGTATTCTAATAAATCTCTGACAAACTGCCTCTATCTGAAAAAGAGGTTATACAATCTCCGTATGAACGAAGGTACACCTGTTAAAACTCATCTTGATGAGTTTAATTCAATTATAATGGACCTAAAGAATGTGGATATCAAAATTGAGAATAAGGATCAGGCCTTGATTATGTTATGTTCTTTACCACCGTCTTATGATGCTTTTGCCGATACGCTGCTATATGGAAAAGATAACATTTCACTGGAAGATGTTAGTAATACACTAAAATCTAAAGAGTTGAGAAAGAGCTTTCCAGACAGTATAATTGAGGGTGAGGGTCTTGTGATTAGAGGAAGAACACAACAAAAGGACTTTAACAGGAAAAAGTCAACCGCCAGATCAAAGTCTAGATCAATGAAGCAACACTGTTATGAGTGCAGGGAGCAAGGTTACTATAAGAGAGATTGTCCTAAGATGAAGACGAAAAGAGGGAAGCAAAAAATAGATAATTCGGCAAATATTGTTGACACTGGCAATAATTTTGATGATAGTGACTATGTAGAGGAAGTCTGTGCTGTGAGTTCTAGTCATGGGCAAAATTCTTGGGTTCTTGATTCTGGTGCTAGTTTTCACATGTGTCCACACAAGAATTAGTTTGTAATTTACAAGCAAATGAGTGGAACTGTCTACATGGGAGATGATAATCCATTACCAGTAGAGGGAGTTGGTAATATAAAATTGAGAATGTTCGACGGAATTATCAGAAACATTGAGTGTTGGCATGTTCCTCGGATAAAGAGAAATTTGATTTCTCTTTCGACTTTGGATGATCAAGGGTATAAATTTCACTCTGAGAATGGAATACTTAAAGTATGTAAAGTCTCCATGGTACTCATTAAGGGGTAAAATACATTCTAAATTGTATCATCTCCAGGCTAGTGTGGTTAAAGGGGAAGCTGTTGTAGCTTCTGGGAAAAGTGATCTGAATCAGTCTCAGTTGTGGCACTTGCGACTTGTCCATATGAGTGATAATGAATTGTCTTTGTTGAGTAAGCAGAATTTGCTGTATGGGTACAAAAATCAAATTTTTAATTTTTGTGAGCATTGTGTGTTTGGTAAATAGACAAGGGCAAAGTTCAGCAAGAAGGCCGAGTACAAGACCAGAGACAAGTTAGATTATATACAATCAGACTTATGGGGCCCAAATAGAGTCCCTCCAAGAGCGGTGCCAGGTATTTTATGACTTTGATTGATGATTACCAATGATGGCGTGGATGTATTTTTTGAAGAAAAAAAAGACGAGGCATTTACAACATTTGTTAAATGGAAGACAGTGGTTGAGAGGCAGACGAAAAGAAAAGTTAAGCATCTTCGAAGACAATGGGTTGGAATTTTGCAATTCTGAGTTCGATAATTTTTGCAGCAGAGAGGGCATAGTGAGACACCTTACTTGTGTTGGAACACCGCAACAAAATGGTGTTGCAGAACGTATGAACACACTTTGTGATAGGGCACGAAGCATGCTTTCACACTCATGTGTTAGCAAAGATTTTTGGGCTGAAGCAAAATACAACCTGTTATTTGGTCAACATATCTCCATCCGCAACTGTTGAGTTCAAAACTCCTTTTGAGGTATGGTCCGGTTCGCCTGCTGATTATTCAAATTTAAGATAGGTCCCAAATTACAAGTTGGATGATTACACATATAGAGTTGTGTAAGAAAAACGATTTTATGTTTGAGTTGCAAATATTTTAGTTTTTTTTGTTCTTTATCATGTTTGATAAAGTATAATTTGGTTTTCCTGCTTATGCTCATGTGAAGAATGGAAAACTTGAGCCGAGGGCAAAGAAGTCTATATTTCTAGGGTATGCAAATGAAGTGAAAGGTTATAGGTTGTGGTACACAGATTAAAAGAATCCAAGGATAATTATCGTTAGGGATGTATATTCAATGAATATGCCTCATTGGACAGTCAGAGGGAGAAGGCAATAGAAGAAACAGATCGTGGTGTCAGTGACTGCATAGAGCTAGAAATTGAATCTCCACTAGCTCAGCCCAATAGTTCTAAAGTGGAGTAAGTGGAGGAGGTGCAAAATATTGATCAAGACGATAATATTGATGCACCTGCACAACAACAACCATATAGCATTGCAAAAGCCAAGAAGAAGAGAGTGATCAACCGACCGCAAAGGTTTGAAAATGTAGTTGATGGGAATCTTCTTGGATATACGAATCCAGTGAGGTTTACTTTGGCAGTTGCAGAGACCATTGATGCATTTGGGTGTTATAGCTACTCAGAAGCTATTCAGAGTGCAGAACCAAATCGATGGATTAGTGTTATGGCTAAAGAGATTGAGTCTCTTAACAAGTTTAGGCATAGCCTAGACTTGGTTGATGTGTGCGGCAATAGATAGAGCCCTTGCGAGGGCTGAGGGCAAGGTAGAGAGACGTTGTTCCTGTTGATGAAGAGAATTCAATCCAAGGGGAAGATTTGTTATTTTGTATCTTGAATTATTTCCTTGTATTTTTGGAAAACCATAATCCCTATAGGTTTAGAAAAACCCATTGTCCTAATAGATTTGGAGAAGGAAAACTTATAGTCCTTGTCAAATTGGGAAACCTTTCTCTTATAGGCTTGGGATTATTTGCGATCTACATATAGGGGTTGTAGTTGGGGATCCTATTGTATTGTGCTTTTCTTCTCATTCATAGTGGAAAACTCTCTCTGCTTTTGTCCCGAGGATTAGGCTTAGTCGAACCTCGTTAAATCCTTGTGTTGATTTTTCTTCTCTAGTTGCTTTGTGTGTGATTATGTGCTAGTTAATCACGATATTCCGCAATAGTTTTCTTTTTGGTTTTGGACTTGGAAACTTTGAACATAACCTATATTTACCCCCCTAAACTCATTTTGGACGGGGTTGTACATAACTTTGGAGGCAAGGAGGGGTGAAACTAGGATTCGAAGCTTATGGGTTCAGAATTCTAGTTTTATCAAGTAACTGGGTTTTAAATTAATAAATTATATATATTCAATGATTTTTTAAGATAAATATATGACGTGAATTAAAGCTACTAAGTTCGATCGAACTCGTATTCCGTATGATAGCTCAGCCCCTGAGTGTCGCCATCCTAAATCTTATCCGCGTCTTCTTGAAAAATTCCCATTCCACACTTCCATTCTTCAATTTCACTTCCTCCATTTACGCCTAGTAAACTCCTCATATATACGTTGTAGTTGCTTCTTCTGCCAATGTTGTCGTTTGAGAACTTCCTTTTGATGCAATGTCACGACCCAAAACCCTAATTTGTCGTGATGGCTCCTATCGCACTACTAGGAAAACTGACAATAAAAATATTTCCCAACAATTAACAAAATGAGTAAAAGTAGTTTTTAAATGACAAAATTATCATAAACGGGGTAAACCCAAAACACAAATGCGGAAAACTCCCAAATCGGGGTGTCACTGAGCTCATAAGCATCTATACATCACCAGTATAGAAGGAGAAACAAGGATTGCGAATGCCGGGCAGCTACCTCGAAGACTCCAAAGATCAGTTGTGCACAGCATCAACACCCACCGTGCTCAGAAGCACCTGAATCTGCACACGAAGTGCAGGGTGTAGCATGAGTACAACCAACTCATCAAGTAATGATTCTAAATAAGGAACTGAACGATAGTAAGGAGTTACACAATTATAGTTCAATTTCAGTAATCTCAACAAAAGAAAATAGGCATGCTTTCAAGTTCGGCAGTTTAAGTCAAATCAGTTTAGTCATGTCAAGTATAAGTAAAAACTAGATGAAAATCTCTCGAAAAATTTCAAAGCAGTGATATATGGCAGCTAAGTGCAACAACAATGAGATCAAATGCAGCCTCTCAGAGCAGCAGTCACCCAGTCCTCCCATTCAGTCCAACCTCACCATCTCTCATTCCTCACCGTCACTCATTTGTCTTAATCGCTCAGCACTCGACACTCGCACTCAGTAGGTACATGCGCTCAATGGGGATGTGTACAAACTCCGAAGGAGCTTCTTCATCCCAAGCGCTATATCAAGCCAAATCATGGCATAAAATTAATGAAACATGCTACGACGTGCAGTATGATCTCATAAATATCCTCACAATCAGGCCCTGGGCCTCACTCAGTCATCAACCTCTTCGGGCTCTCAGAAGTTATGAAAGAAATTCATCCCAAAAAACAATAACATGATGTGCCAACAAGGAATAATGGAGACCAAGATATGATAGGAAAGTAGAATATGAGACTGAGTACAAACAACAAATAACAGGTAATTCAACAAGTACACTGACTTTGTGGGTCCCAACAGTACCAACACATAGCCTAAACATGATTACTAACATGATTTTCAGTCAAATTTCTTTAACACATGAAGAACATATAGCTAATTAACAAATTATTTGACTTCACAGTTCCATGGAATGGACCAAGTCACAATTCATATGGTGCACACCCATACTCCCATCACCTAGCATGTGCGTCACCTCCAACCAAATCACAATACACATAACATGGGGTTTCGTATCCTCAGAACTAGATTTAGAACTGTTACTTACGTCAATCAGAGAAATATCCCTACTCCAATACGCCTTTGCCTCTCAAATAAGCCTCCAAACATTTCGAATCTAGTCACAAACAATATAATACAATCAACATGGGCTAAGGAATAAATTCCATAAGAAAAATACGAAGTTTTAATCAAAAGTCCGAAATCGGCTCAAAATCGTTCCCCCCAGGCCCACGTCTCGGAATCTAACAAAATTTGTAAACCCAAAAGCCAATTCAACCACGAGTCTAACCATGCCAAATTTACTCAAATCCGATATCAAAATCCCATTCAAAACCCCAAAATCAACTCTGCAAATCCCTAGCCTCATACCCTTAAATTTTACCTAAAAAACATACCAACTAGGTGGGAAAATCAATTGGGAATCAAATTTATTGAATAAAAATGAACGCCAGGGACTTACCTCAAGAATCTCTTCAAAATCCCTCTTTAAAATCACCAAAATCCGAGCTCAAAATGTTAAAAAATGGTAAAAATTTCGGAACCTTCGCTTATATAGGTTCTGACTAGCGATATCGCTTCTGCGGCTCACTTAGCAGCTTATGTGTCCTCGCAAGAGAGACTCCAAGCCAGCTTCTGTGTCTAACTCCGCGCATGCGTCCAAATTCCACTCCTGAGTACTCGCTTTTCCGAGAACAATCTCCGCTTTTGCAGAGCCCAGCTACATAGGCCAAGTTTGCTTCTGCGGCCCTCCTGTCACATCTACAGTCACGCAGGTACGAGAAAACCTTCGCACCTACAACCATCTGCTTCCTCTCATCAAACTCTGCATATATACTGCCCTCTCTGCATATGCGAGCTCGCACCTGCGGTTCCCCCTTCGCAGGTGCGATTACACCAACAGTCCTCAAACTTCAATAGTCCTAAACTTCAAAACCTTGATCCGTTAACCACCCGAAATCAACCTGAGGCCCCCGGGACCTCAATCAAACATACCAATAAGTCCTAACAAATGATACAAACTTAGTCGGACCCTCAAATCACCTCAAACAACATCAAAAACACGAATCGCACATAGATTCAAGCCTAATGGACATTGAAATTTCCAAATTCTACAAACGACGTCGAAACTTATCAATTCACGTCTGATTGACCCCAAAATTTGTACAGAAGTCACAAATAAAACCACATGCCTACTCCAACTTCCGGAATCGGGATCCGACTCCGATATCAAAAAGTGCACTCCCTTTCAAGTTTCCCATAAATCCAACTTTCACCATTTCAAGTCTACTTCCACTAAGGACCTCCAAATCATAATCTGGACACGCTCCTAAGTCTAAAATCACCACATAGAGCTAATAGAATCATTAAAATTCAAATCCAGGGTCATCTACACATAAATCAACATACGGTCAACTTTTCCAACTTAAGTTTTTAGTTATGAGACTAAGTGTCTCAATTCATTCCGAAATTCTTCTGGACCTGAATCGACTAACCCGGTAAGTCATAAAACACAGTAAAGCACAAAATGAGCAGTAAATAGAGGAACGGAGCTACAACTTTCGAAACGACCGGACGGTTCGTTACATGCAAGTACTTGGACTTGCCTAAAATTGTGTCCTCCTCGCATCCCTCAATTTTGATCGGCGTTGAAGAGGAGGGAAGATCGATGACATTGGCGCATGTCGAGGAATTCAGATCAGGCATATCGGAGTTAATGTGGAAGACAGAAGGAAAAAAGATAATACTAGTTAAAATAAGTAGATAAGTTTTTATTAAAATACATATCTATATATCTATACAATATTAAAAGCACGAAGGTTCTTAGCGAAATGTCGTTCGCCTTTTTTACCCTCTAAAATATGTTTTACATTGGACACAATTTTAATTAAAACTACTTTCCTAATATTTAGGACACTTAAATCTCCTAAAATTTTAATTATTAAAAATTTTCTTGTTAAACTAAATAAGAACTCCTAATTTTTAGCTTTTAGCCATTATAACATATTGATTAAATAAAAACGTGCGTACACATTATCATCCAATGAAATACTATTAATGAAATAATATTTACCTAGAAAGAAAGACTAGAATTTAAAACTAACCGTTTTTTTTCTTTTCAAACTTGATTGTTATCATAAAAAAATTAAATATTATAAGAAACGCTTCATTTAATAGTCATTTAATTATTTTTTAATATTTAGGAGTTTAAAACTAATTAAAATTTACCTATTAATTTGTTTCTCATTTGAACTATGTAGAAAGTTATTGTTGCTCCCAAACACACACGCAAGTATACGTGATCGACAAGTAATATAGGATTGTAAGTCTAGATATTGTACCCACAGGGACTTGTGATCAACTATTCACTAAATTAAACTAAGACAATTAATCTATTCAAGTGAATCCTAATATACGATTAACTAACTCAAATTAATCTAGAGTAACAAATTAAGAAATTAAAGAAACAAGTTGGTGAAATTAGATACAAATTCAATGAGAGCCAATAGTCTAGAGCTATGGGTAAGCTAACAACCCCGTTGAGTTTTTCACTTAAATCGTCTAATTAATTTATCTGGTTTATTGGTTGACATGGTTAATATTACTCGTAGCCTTCTCCCGAAGTACTACTCGTCTATTCAGGCTAACCTAACGCCTATATTCCTATGGAACTAGAATTAACAAGAACACATTAATAATTCCTGTATAGTAACCAAGCAAGGCGATTAGGCATATTCATATCTTAACGGAAAATATGCCCCCTCTACGAGTTAAGATCTTGCTCTACTCAATCTTATATGTAATCTAGAATTCTCTCTCCCGAGTTCAATCCTAGATTTGTAGATAGTATCCAATTGGTGATCAAGAAATCAAATAATTAAGCGTAAGATTGAATAAATAAACCAATATGATAAAATAATAAGAACAATTCAAACTTCAAACTACAAGGTTCATGCAGCACCAAAAACTCTAGAACTAATAAACTATGAGATTAAAGGAAAAGAAGAGAAGAAAAACTAGTTGGAAGCCTCCCCCAAGCATGATGTTCTTTCCTCCGGTCTCAAAACTCCCTTCAAAGGGCATTTTGGCTCTATATATATGTGTAGGAAAAAATCTAAACATGCAGGCCAAGTCCCAGTCAAACAAGCAGATGAAATAAAGCTCAAAACTCGGAATGGACCTGGCCCCAGGACTGGCATCACCAGGCTAACGCCTGCCTTATGCTGGCCTCGCCAGGCTAACGCCTGCTTTAGGCTGGCCTTTGGCTGGCTTCGCCAGGCTAACGCCTGCTACAAGCATGGCGTCGCGAGCTTTCTCCTTTTCACTGTTCTCGAGTACACTTTCAACATTTAAGTATCCCTTTTGTTCTACTTTCATCACCAATTCACCTACACATAAAATAGACTTCATGACGTGCAAATAAAGTGTAATTTATAATTAAAGCATGTAAAATGCAAGGCAAATAATGTACAAAATTATGAAATTATAGCTCCACATCAGTTATAATACCATAGCTTTATTAGATTTTATTTTGTATATGTCTTGCACTTAAATTATATATAAATGGTAAAAAATAGATAAAGGAAAAATAAAAGATTTAAGAAAGAAGAGGTACGGGTTCATTAGCTAAATATGAGATCGCACAAAAATAACAAGATAATTTATGAGATCTTTAATTTTTAATCCATGATATATTTAGCTAAATATGAATAAGTTCATTAGCTAGGTTTCAATAGTATATTCTCTTACTAGCTTGCTTTATTTTTTTAATATCTTTTTTTGCTTATTATTTTACTTTGATTTTCAGCTTATTTAAAGGTTGTATATTATTAGTTGCCTGCTTATATATTTTAAGTTGTATCCTTCAAGATTCTTTAGATTTTCAAGTTTGTCATGAAACTAAAATTATAAAATTAAAAACCTGGAATAAATGTTAAGTTGAATTATCGATGATTGAGGATGTCTGAAATAATTTCTTCAATTATTGAGTTAGTTATACACAACCAATAGTCATGACTATCTTTATGAACGGACATTTTTATTTTATAACTCAACACTATTCTTTTTAAAATTTATACTTATTAAAACAAGATTCACGTATATTGCGCGAACTGTAAGACTAGTAGGCAAAAAAAGGTCATGTATAGATAAGTAAGGCTCAATAAGTATTGACATGGCTAGAGCTCTCTATAAATAGAGGGGGGATATCCTAATTATCAAAACCCAATTCTATTCTTGAGGTCACGAGTGCTATCGTGGCTGACGGTATGTGTTTAACCCTAACTCAGTTCAACTCTTACTCAAGATTATTAGTATTTTATATGTGTATATTGTGTCTTATTCTCTGTTATTTTACATGGGGGACACAACTCTGGCTAGACAAAAAATAGAGAAATGCACTACTTCCTTCAATAAGTAGAACGATAGGAAAGAGAAAATGAAGAGATATGTGTAACCTTGAGATGCTGGAAAAAGGAGCAAGTGAAGAGACCTCTAAACCTTGGGTGCCGGAAAAAGAGCAAATGAAGAGACCATGTGATTATTGCATACTAATAACCGTCATAAAACATTTATTTAATATAGCTAATTAGGTTCAAGTAATATAATACCATACAATATATAGTATTAATCTTGAACAAGAATTGAGAAGTTAAATAGCTAAGTGTATAAAAAAAAACCTGATTTGAGAAAGTACCATTTGAATTGCTTCTTCCTCTTATTCTCAATGTTAAATTGTATTTTTGTTTTTTACATTTCAGAAGGGTCAGAATTTAGCATGGAAAGTGATTGCCTTCACATAATGTAACGGATGTTTGTGTGTTAAATTATAATGAGTGGGGACAGGAAGAGTTTATAGAATCTTTTAACATATACACTTGCGTTAAGTAACCAAATTAATGGTCACGAATCATTTTATGTTGAGATATAATTTGCTTAATCTTTCATTTTGCCTAGTGCACCTATCTTCAACTAGTGTGGATACTAGTACATGAATCAGTGAATATTAAAAAAACCTACTGATATTGACCATACTGTTAGTAAGTCAATACCTATATGCTATACTCATATCCGACTCCATGACAGATTTCTAGGAACTTGATGTTTTATACTTCTAACACCACACAAAAGAGTGATATGTGTGGTGTTCAATTTTTTACATGCATAGATTATAAAAGGATCTGATTTTTTTACGTGTTCCTAATATTACTGTTGCGGAATAATACGTACAGAAATTAAAGAACAGAACGATTTTACGTGGAAAACACCTGACTCAAAAGGTGAAAAAATCACGACCTACTTCCTAATACGATTTTCCCAAACTCTTCATTAAATCACTGAGCCAAAAACTATATTTACAAAAACTCTTTTGTAAACCTAGGACTAACTCTTATCTCTTGTAGCAAACAACATCTAACTGTTCCGACAACTTCACGTTAACTCTAATTTGAATACACTGAGTACCTATTACAAATACTTCTAGATAAAGCTGAAAGGTACAGTGTAAAACCACCTACTACAATTGAACTAGAATAAAAGATAGACACTTGGAACTGGTTCTTTTATCTGGTTCAAGTAGCTTCAGGTTTACACACTTGAATCTCACACAAATTGCTTGCAAAATGCCTTGCTATTTTGCTCTCAATTCTTATTTAACTTCTGCGTTTGTGCATACCTGTTAACTGAGAACATCCTGTAATATATAAAGTTAGTAGATAAAGAATTAACTAGAGTTCTAATGCTACTCTTCCTTGGTGGAAGAGTTCTAGTTAATCTCAATTCCTAAATTCTTCCTTATCTTGGATAATGTTCTCTTTGAGTAAGGAGTCCTTCTCCTTATCATTTATGCAACCTTTTCGATTAGGAAATATTTATTCTGCCAGGTTATGTTTATCTCCTTCACATGCATCTCACGTGCTTGAATCTGCCTTGTCTTTGTCCATCAGTGATGTACCTGGTTCATGCCTGAGTTCCTTTATCAATCTTCAAAATTATCCTTTACTTGGGCCAACAAATTCCCCATTTTTTATGATGACAAACTTTGTGCTTTCATAAGTTTAGGGCCTTTTTCAACTTAGCCCAATATCAACACAATGTTAGAACAATTTTCACTTATCATCAAGGACCAAGTTCATCAGGTTATAAATATCACTGTTCAGAATGCAAAGCACTGTTCAAAATAAAAAGCACAATTTTCCCTCTTTTTGTCTTCATCGAAAAGTTGCAAAAAAAAGTGTGAATTCCAGATTTTAAAACTTACTCATGGTCACTGGGATTACTTCAAATGCATTCATGGATTAATCATCAACAATCAAGCTAAGAATTTAAACTTTCAAAAAAAATATAGAAAATCAATTAGAGCAAAAATCAGCAAATTTCATTGATAGACAATATGATGCTTCCACAATCCACAAAAGAAACAAAAATATTTAAAAACATGAGCAAAAATAAGAAAAATCCCGAATCTGGGTCACGGAAAGTTCTAAACTGGGCTAGGAAGTTAAGGCTTGGAAGAACTGGAGGCTTGATTTTTGGCTTGGAGAAGGTGCAGCATGTCTTGAAGAATTCCATCATTCTTCTCCTTTTCTGTTGCAAGCTCTGTTCTGAGAGAATCTATCTCAGATTCTACCTCAGCCAACCATGTCTTCAGCCTTTCTATCTCATCATCCTTTGCCCCACTCTCCTACACCAGGGCTCTGACCTTGCTATTGACTGGTGTCTTTTTAGATGAACCAAGTTCATTGAGAGTGGCATGGACCTCATAATCACAAGCAAGCAGAGTGTTAATCCCAAAATGGTCTTTGCTTGTGACCATCTCCCACTTCTTCAGTGGCACCTTACAATGAGCAAGAACAACAGTGAGAATGAAGCCATAGGGAATGACATGGGCTTTGGAGCGGTTGATAAACCTATCTAGAAGATGGATTATAAACCCAGGCTAGTTGATCTGCCTCCCACTATCCAGACATTCCATAAAAACCAAGTCCATAAAGTTGGCAATGTGCCTCCTTTCCTGCCTAGGCAGGACACACTTGTTGATAAATTCAAACAACACCTTGTGGGGTGCTTCATTTCACTTTTGTACATAGCTTTGGGCTCACTTCTTTTTCATTATCACGGAATTTCCTGGTGATGTTCAGGGCAGTAAAAAGGGTGTCTAGGCTGGGCCATTTCTTCCTTGTGTAATCATTGTACCCTTCAGAAGGTACACCTAGCATTTCACCCAGTTCCTTTGCATCGAAGGAAATTTGAACCCCTTTCACCAGGCTGGAGACTCTTCCATTCTTCACTTCAGCATTGGCCATGAACTCAATAACTTCATTCCTAGCCAATTTTCCATCCATCTGAAGGACCATGTCCTTGCACCTCTAGCTTTTCCAGCAGCAGGACCACTCCTTCTTCCTCCAAATCCTTCAGGAGCCTACTTTTCAAGATAGTTCGTTTTCCAAACTTGGTCAGCTTGTCCTTTTCACTGTCTGACTCATCCTCCTTTTCTCCACTCCAGTCTTCTTCTTCAGCAATCTTTACTTGTTTGGTTTTCACTGCAGACCTGGTCTTTTTGTCCAGGGTGGATGCTTCAGCAGACTTGGATACAAAAGTAGATTTCCTAGAAAAGGTTTTGGCTTTCTTGGGCTTGGGAGTATGAACCTCCACCTCAACAGTAACCTTTTCACCTTGATGGACCAGGTTCATCTCATCCACATCAACAGGCTCCACCACCTTTTCCTTCCTTTTTTCCATCCTTTTCTTCTTTCTTTCATCTAAAGCTTTCTGCAACTCCTCCTCACTTTGTTTCAACTAACTCCTTGTGGCTCTTCCTATTAGTAGAGGAATTTCAGTAGTGTCAGAAGGAGCAACCTTCCTTTTCTTGTTGGTTCTTTCTGTGTCAGGGGTCTTTGTTTTAGGAGTTCTCTTCTTCTTGGGTTTATAACTGTCACCTAACTTTTTAAAAAGATCTTCTAGTATTTCTTCGACGGATGAATCAGGTTCATCTGTTCTTCGACGGATGAATCAAGATTTATCCCCTAATTTCTTGCCACTTTCTTCCACCGTTTCTGGCTCTGCTCCACAGATAGCTATTCTACCAGTTTTAGAGGTGGGTAAAGAATCAACCACTCATTTCTCTTTTCCCCTCTCATCACTTCACACACCCTCACTCTCTTTTTTCTTTTTCTCTTTTATTTTTACCTCCTCTCCTTCTGGACTCAAGCGTTTCCCCATCCACCACAGACACAACCAATATTAACCTATTTTCTAAATTTTTAGCCAAATCAGAGATGACCCCAATAGAAGGGTTTGGAACAGATGTTACCTGCTCAGAATCGGAAGATCCAGTTTCTTCCCCTTCAGTGGCAAACTTGAAAGAGTCGCTAGAGTTTTGGGGTTCTTGGGCTTGACTTGCTTGTAGTTGTGCGTTTAATTTCCTTGAGAGCGCACTTCCAGCCATAATTTTTCGAGCAAGCATTTTTACTCGTCTTCTCCTAGGTTGAGGGGTAGTGGAAGATGAGGAACATGATGGGGTGTACTAGGGTTATCACCAGGGTTAGTAATTTTGTGTTTGATTCTGTAAGGAAGGAGATGGGTAGGTTGAATTTTTGAAGAAGAAAGAAGAGAGAAATTTTGACGGTTATAGGAATTTTGAGAGAATGGCAGGGATGATGATGCGTGATTTAAAGGGAGGGTTTAATTAATGAATAATGGTAGTTTTAGCATTCAATTAGAAGTCTAATCAAACTGAAATTTTAGTTTTGAAAAGACGTTTGAGGCTTCCCTAGAATCTAGGTGATTTAATTTGGTTAGGATTCTTTTGAACGGAACTTGTTCAATTTAATTGGATAAGTTTAAGAGAGTTTTGGATTAGGTAGGACTCTGCTTATGATTCAAATATTAGTATTTCAAATTGTGCAGAGTGTAGAAAACATACCGTGCTATCTAGATGAACCAGCATGAATGAACTAGGTTCTTCAATGAGAATCCTCTTGTATATGTCTCAATTTTCCAAAACAGAGAAAATATCATTAGAGATTAGTGAGTTATTTTAACACATAACACATGAGTATACTATTGTCACGACTCGTTTCCCCTCTGAAGGCATCGTGACGGCACCTAGTCTCTATGACTGGGTAAGCCTGATTGCGAAAACACATATTAAATAGAAGCAATAATATAAAGACAAAATAAGTGAGTCTACAATGAAACATCGCCACTTGGCGCGTACAAAATCAACTTTCCCAAAACCCAGAATATCACTTTAGTCACAAGCTCTATCTCAAAATAGCTCTATACAACGTAAGGGAATTTACATGAAAAAATCTATCTAAGTCTGGAGTGGAAGGT
Organism: Nicotiana knightiana; assembly: GCA_005239525.1. Taxonomy (NCBI): domain Eukaryota; kingdom Viridiplantae; phylum Streptophyta; class Magnoliopsida; order Solanales; family Solanaceae; genus Nicotiana; species Nicotiana knightiana. The sequence goes on from ML406168.1 coordinate 45,848, forward strand.
GACTCGAAGGACTCTACTAACGCGGCAGAATTACCTTTCGGTCTCCTAGAAGCTGCTGCTCGGACCCCTAGCCACGAAACTAAGCACTGATACCTGGATATGCACACGAAAAACATGTGCAGGAAAGGGCATGAGTACACCACAAATTGGTACCCAGTAAGTGCCAAGCCTAACCCCAGTCGAGTAGTGACGAGCTCAGGTTAAGGCTCTACTAGATTTTTATAGTAAAACAGTTTAAAAATGTGAACAGAGAGATATAATAACCTAGGGTAAATTATTAGAAACAGTGAGTTAAAAGAAAATAATAACAGGGAGCCCTCGGCTTAGCACAACATATATCACAGTAACAAGTATGCAATGCAGTATAAGGGGAAAGCTCCCGGAACCTCATCCGTAGTCCTAATTTAAATATGCAATGCAGTACAGGGGGGCGCTCTCGGAATCTCGTCCGTAGTCCCAATTTAAATATGCTATGCAGTACAGGGGAAAGCTCCCGGAATCTCGTCTGTAGTCCCAGTTTAATATGCAATGCAGTACAGGGGGAAAGCTCCCGGAATCTCATCCATAGTCCCAATTTAAATATGCAATTCAGTACAAATACCGAATACAATTTTTATTTAAAACAGTTCAGGAAAAATCACAGGCAAAAATATGGATAACTACCTAAACATGGTACACATAGTAATAACTAGGGAAAAGATCAAGTAAAACAGGTAGGCATGCTATTTCCTAATCTAAACTACATAGTCGATACATGTATCGGTGAAATAGGAATGAAATGATTTAAGTCATGGAGGGAAAAATGGAGTTTTAGCAACAATGGCCCGTGTACGTACTCGTCACCTCATGCACACGGCGCCCAAACAACATAAAATAATATTAAAATAGTCTAGGGGAAGTCCCCAACATAGAGTTAGGTAAGCCACTTACCTCGACTGCGCTACTCAACTCAAAACCACGCTCTTTCCACGAGTATCCGACTCCGAATGACCCAAATCTATTCAATTCGATTGCATAATGTAAATATCACTTTAAGGAATCAAAATAGCTAATAAGTTCAAGGCTAATACGCAAAATTAGGAAAATCTCCCAAAAAGTCCTCCTGGCCCACGTCTCGGAATTGAGTGAAAGTTACGCATTTAGAACATCCATTCACTCACGAACTCACTCGAACAAGAATCATCGAAAACCGACGTAAAAATCCTATTAAATTCTCGGATTTCTATTTGGGGAAAGTTCTTCCCATTTGCATGATTTTTCACCTAAATTCCTTGATTGCATGGAAGAAATTGCTATAGATTAATGATATACAAAGGAAATAAGGTTAGAAATTGTTACCAATGATGTTTTTCCTCAAAACCCACTGCAAATCGCCTACACCTGAGCTCCAAATTATTTTTAGAAGATATGAACTTCAAGCCCTCGAATTTTGATATAAACTGCCCAAAGATTTCCGCACCTGCGAAAAATCCATCGCAGGTGCGAAAACCCACTAAAAGGCCTGGGGCCGCACCTGCGGTCACTGGGTCACATCTGCGGCTCCGCACCTGCGGAAACCCAACCGCATCTGCGAGAACTGGTTGACTTGACCAAGCCCGCACCTGTGAGCCTCTCTTTCGCACCCGGGTGTCTGCACATGCGGAAGTCCATCGCAGGTGCGAGACACCAGAACCAACAACGGTTTAGCTATTTCCAAGTTCCAAAAATCACTCGTTGAGCATCCGAAAAATCCCCGAGGCCCCCGGGACCTCAACCAAACTTACCAACCTGTCCTAATACCTTATCCAAACTTAGTCGAGCCACCAACACCCATCACATAACACCAAAATCACCAATTATACATGGATTCAAGCCTAAGAACTTATGAAATTTCCAAAATATATAACCGATGCCTAAACACATCAAAACTAGTCCAAATGACCTTAAATTTTACACACAGGTCACAAATGACACAACGGACCTAAATCCACTCTCAGAATTCCATTCCGAACCTGATAACAGAAATTCACCTATCGGTCAAAATCGCCGAATTTCTAACTTTTGCCAATTCAAGCCCAAATCTACTACAGACCTCGAAAGCACATTTCGGACACGCTCCGAACTCCGAAATCACCCAACGGAGCTAACGGAGTCGACGGAATCAATTCCGGACCCGTCTTCCATAGTTCCAACTACGGCCCGATTTCTAAAGCTTGAACTCACATATAAGGACTATGTGTCCAAAAACTCTCCGAATTTCACCACTCAACGCTCCGACAAGTCCCAAAAGCAGAAATAGACATGGGGAAAGCAGTTATTAGGGGATCGGGGCGTTAACTCACAAAAAGACCTATCGGTCGTTACGACTATTTATAGTATGAGACTGAGCAAAAATTAATCTAGTTATTTACACACGTTCCAGATTTTCTAACCAAATTTTTTTCTTCATTTTTATTTTTTTCATTGTAAATTCTGAACTGGTCCTTTTAGGTAATCTTAATCATCCATATTTCCAACTTGCTCCTTTCAAAGTGATCTCTACTTAGGGATTTTGTGAAGATGTCAGCTTTTTGTTTGTCAGTAGCACAAAATTCCACAGTGATCAGCCCCTTTTCATAATTATCCCTCAAAAAGTGATGCCTAACATCTATGTGCTTAGTTCTCATGGATGAACCGGGTTGTTATTCATACTAATCGCACTAGTGTTATCACAAAAAATGGGGATACAACCAACATCAATTCCAAAGTCCACCAATTTTTGTTTGATCCACAACAATTGAGCACAACATGAAGCAACAACAACATACTCAGCTTCAGCAGTAGATAAGGCCATTGAATTTGTCACGACCCAAAATCTATTAAGGTCATGATGGCGCCGGACACCATCATCAGGCAAGCCAATCATTAATTAGTTTAAATAAATTCATGTTTTAACATTTTTTTGAAATCATTACCTTTAACTTATTACGTAATAACTAAACAAAAATCTGTTAAGTAAATACGACAGTATAATATTCCATTTTTATGAAATACATCCCATACACATCCTCCAGAACCCGGTGTCACAAGTGCATGAGTAATTTCTAAGAATTTATACAATCATTACAAAGATTGTTCGAGATACAAATTGGACAATGGAATTTAAAACAAAATGAATACAATACGAGGGAGACTCTGTCAGCTGCTGATCGCCTCCGGATGACACAGCTCGCCTAAGTCTCCAAACCAGCATATCGTTGTGAAAGTACCTGTGCAATAAAAATGCACAGCAAGTGTAGCATGAGTACAAAAACAACGTGTACTCAGTAAGTCGGCGGCCTAACCTCAGAGAGGTAGTGACGAGAGGTCGAATTAGACGCTTGCTAGAGGTCAATTTAGTATATTCAAGTGAGACACTAAGCATGAATGTCATAGAAAATTTATTAAAATCAGGAATAAATAATATCAACTCCTTCCACATTTAACACTTTAAATCTTCGTCATTTCGGTTGACAATTTAAATCATAATCAGGGATAAGAAACCAGTCTTATTTCACATTTTACACATCAGTTCTCCTTCCTCATAACTGGCAATTAAAACTTCCTTAGGCCGATAAACATGTATAAATCACAGCAAATACGCAGTAAATATCATGCGCAAACAATGCCGAGGGTCGACGGCCCGAACCAACATAAACATAAACTGTGCACTGGCGAGGGTCGAACGGCTCGAACCATTGATGCATCTATTTTCCCCTCTCGCGAATCAATCATGCGACGCGGTCAACATAATAATAATAAGGCTAACCTGCTCGCAAATCATACCTGCGACTCAGGTGCTTATATGTACACATATTCACATAAGAAATCCCCATTTTTATCAAGAAAACAGCTTCTCAGGAAATGATAAAATCCTCTTAAAGGAACACGAAAAATATAGCATTTAAATCTTTGTTTTGAAACTCATTTGCCAAGTTTAATAATATTCAAATATATAACCTTATCAGGTATACAATTATCCACAGAGTTAATCAATTCTCCTTCTAGATGATTAAGAAAATGAACTCTAGTCTTCTTAGATATTCAATTACTATTTCGATTGCATTAGCGGTCTAGTATTACTGGCAAGATCACAGGTACAACAGGTGAGGCATGCTAGTGGGTCCTAGACTACCCGGACATGGCATAATAGTAGCTACGCACGGACTTCTGTCACCTCGTGCGTACGTAGCCCCCGCAGATAGTAGCACATACTTAATTAGTTCACCTAGGGGGACAATTCCCCCTCACAAAGTTAGAAAGGAGACTTACCTCGCTCCGAAATTCCATAACCGGCTTCCAAGCGCTTCTGACGACTCCAATGGACGCACACCGTCCCAAAACTATCCGAACAACGACACACCAATGAAAATATAGTCTAATATTTGCAACAATTCAAATTATATAATTTCCCAACTCCGCTCAGTGAATTGACCAAAATGCCCTAGGGCCCACATGCCTGGAAATCCGAAATTTTTCGAAGATATATTCTATCCATAGCTTTACTAGTTCAAATATACAATTTACTCTAAATTCCATGCTTAAATTCGTGGTAGAAATCCAAAATACCATTTCTAGGTTTTTCTTCAAAATTTCCCAATTTTTATACAAATTCTCATGTATAATTCCATGTAATAACCTTGTATTTAACTTAGAAACATGAAGGAATTACTTACCTAGAAATGCATGAATAAAATCCTCTCTTGAAGCCCCTCAAAATCGCCCCACACCAGAAGAAAATGGGAGAAATGAGCCAAGAATCCCGTTTTAAAACATTCCGCCAAGGCCTATATCCGCACCTGCGATCCACCTCTCGCACCTGCGATCCCGCAGGTGCGCCCAAGAGCCCGCACCTGCGTCTTCCTTCCCCTCCAACCGCACCTGCTACCCAATGCCCGCATCTGCACCTTCGCAGGTGCGGAAACTCCATCACACCTGCGATCCCAGCCAAGCTAGCCCACTCTCGCACCTTCGGCCAAATCCTCGCAGGTTCGGTCACACCAGACACCAGCAACCCAGCTCCTCTTCTAACTTCAAATTTGATCCGTTAACCACGCGGAATCCACCTGAGGCCCCTCGAGACCCCGTCCAATCACACGACTCAGTACCATAACATCCCAAGAACTTTCTCGAGGCCTCAAATCACATCAAACAACGCCGAAATCACAAATCGCACTCAAACTCAAACTTTATGAATTTTGAAATTTCCAACTTCTACATTCGATGCCGAAACCTATCAAATCACGACTGATTGACCTCAAATTTTGCACACAAGTCATATTTGACATTACGGACCTGCTCCAACTTCCTGAATCGCATTCCGACCCGATACCAAAATTTCCACTTCCAGTCGGATTTCTCAAAAACCTTCAAATTTCTATCTTTAGCCAAATGACTTCAAAATGACCTACGGACATCCAAATTCACTTCCGATCGCGCTCCCAACTCCAGAATCACCATACAGGGATATTCCCATGCTCGGAATGCTAAACGGACATCAATAACAGTGAAATGCCTTATAGCCCAAATTTATGAAATTCTTCTAAAATGCTATCTTTCATAATATACGCCGAAACGCTCCTGGGTTATCTAAAACCCGATCCGGACATACGCCCAAGTCCGAAATCATCATACGAACCTGCAGGAATCTTCAAATCCTGATTCGGAGGTCGTTTACTCAAAATTCCAATCTTGGTCAATTTCCCCAACTTAAGGCTTCTGAAATGAGAATTTTCTTTCCAATTTGACTCTAAACTTTCCGAAATTCAATTCCAACCACACCTACAAGTCATAATACCTGAAACGGAGATGCTCATGACCTCAAACTACTGACGATGCGCTAGAGCTCAAAACGGCCGGTCGGGTTGTTACATTCTCCCCCACTTAAACAGACGTTCATCCTCGAACGTGCTAAGAACTGCTTTGGAGTTATCTGAAATCACTGTTTAACACTTCAAGCACCTGCCCGAGCTACCACAAACCAGTTGAGTACATTAGCTTGATCAAATCTGAAGATATCATCTTTTATCCATACCATAAGCTCAGAACCCAGTTCCATCACCTGAAATTTCTTTGCCAGGCCTAGTTCCAATATATAAACACCGTATCAACTACCACACGACAATCTAGAACATGAGTGCATACCCTTGCTAAATTAGCACCATGCACTGCATAATTCATCATCTGACCACAATGACACTCCCTGAACCATAATAGCCAAAATTCCACAAATCTGATGCTCCCAATGCACCTCATGATATATATATACATCCTACTATAATGCTGGCGATACCACTACAACGGAGGAGATGTGTAGACATTGATAATCAACTGCCGAGTTAACAAATCATTGAATATCTCCTCTTGACTAGGATCATCACCTCAATACGAAACAAATAATGGTATTTGTACTTTAATATATTCCGCATAATCTTATCGCGCTGATCCATGATCCAATAATCTGGTCTCACCCAGTATGAAGTGTTCAGACAACAAATCACCCCAAACATGACCAACAGTCTCACATGATACCACATCGCGCCAATAGGACATAACTCGAACATGATAAATAAGAAATGACTAAGGAAGGGACTACTCAACTCACGCAACTAATATGAACTTTCCTCAGAAAATAGGAAGTAAAACATAAGAAAAATAAATATAGTAACCTTACTCATCATCACACTGTTGCGGCGTGCAACCCGATCCAAATAACATACCCGTGGCGACGTGCCACCCGATCCACACATAAAATTTACATAAGAAGATACATGGAGCTGAATTGCACACTATTACAAATTACCGAATATCGGTCACAGGCACGCTAAGTGCATAATACCATCCCGAGGAGACTGATAAAGCCCTATGCTACAAAACTTAAGCACAACTGAGGTGTGATATATATATGTATATATATATATATATATATACACACTCTGAAATCTCAAGAGCCCTCCTGCTCACATAACATCATCACTACGCTGAATCTTAACACATAGGAATTATCAAGTCGTTTCACAACTCACACGACACAATCATAATAACCTTACATGAAATGAACGAAGACGGAACAACATCTGATATTCCAACACCCCTCCTTGAGGAGCACTATCTGAAATGAACACATCTGGATCACATGAAGCACATAATCTCGTTTAAATCCATTCATACACTTTAATCCGATTCTGCTCGCAATGAACTAAGCTGATAGCCTTACTTGGGTCCACATTAACCTACTTCCTCTCATAATACGCAAGAACAACCATCATAGCCAAGACAACACCCCCACAATCCACAACCAAATTAACTGAAGGCATAAATCCTCAAATAAGCAATATTGCACTTCTTTATACTCAGTCCAAATCTTCAATCCATTAAGTGACTACATGTCACACTTATACAATCTTCTCGTGGTCATGCTCCCACGACCTTCCACATAAGGTAGCAAGTCTGCACATCCATACCACCGATCACACTAATGTTGTAAAGAAAATCAAGAATACCATAACCAGGATACACTGGCACCAACCCCATACATAACTTAATCACATCGAAGGAACTGATCACTACTGCACATGTGCCACTTCAACCATGGCTAGTCAATCTATCTTCTTTTAATCATCTTTAATTTCCTCAGGCATAATAGTAACTTCCTCCAACTCATAGCAAACTCAACTCTCACTCATCCCGAGTGACCTTGATTCACGAGATCATGTTGTCTCAGTCTCACAACCCGTCTCATACCCTCCTAAAAATCTTTCTACAACCCGGAGTTTATTTTTCTCACTCCTCCAATGCTATCATGCATGCTGAAACATATCATAGAACACTCTAATCATTTTCCTTCTCTCAGGAGTTACGTTGCAAAAACTCAATTCTTAATCATATGATTTCCTTTAACCCTTAAACGCAGCATTCTTAACTTTTGAATTCACTAGGACCGCTATTGAGAGTCACCCACTCTGACTGGTCCCGAATACAAGCAACTCCAAGGCTCTTCTAGCACATGAACACCCTTTTCAATGAAACACATGGCTGAGTCACTACCCTTACAACTCGCCTATGCCTTAAGCATAAATTCTGGATCTTTCAAAGCCTATCCCTGGTCCGATAGGACCAAATTTTGCACACATTTATCAAATCACGTGCACAATTACCATTTTACTCCTTTTCCTTAGCTGTAATAACTTGCCAACACGCCGACAATCCGCAACCCCATGATAACACAATCCTACAACCCAACTGCAGATGGTGGGACTCCCTCACTTAGCTCGAAGCTACTCCTTGCACCACTCTTGACTCTGCTGAGATGCTTTCTCCTTTGTTAACATGATCTTGCTCAACCAATCCTTCCAAATTATCTTGTTAGCACTCCCTAAATACTCGAATTCTCTAGCATCACTCACAGAAACTTGCCAACCACACAACCGCTAACCTACTCACAGGAGATAACCCACCTGTGGAAATCACCAACTGACACCTTCCAATGACGCTGTACTGCACACTCTCTACAACATCGGTACCCTATCCTGCACCCTTCTTCCTCTACCAACTTTACTAGTTCGTCTGCTCCTCATGGACGTCTATTAAATGTGCTACAACATCTTCGAATTCACCGCCACACTGCGTCCTTCTTCATTCCTAACAACTCCTCCCTGTTGTATCCAACCTTCCGCCGAAATAACCCATATCTCAACTTAAGCTCGTAAAACCAATTTCCATCCACTAATACTCTCAAACTTCCCCTCAAGATAGGCAACTGTCTTACCACTGAACTCTTATGTTACGCTACCACTCTCCCACTTGCCTCAATTCAATATCATTCTCTGTAGCTCTTAAACCAGCAGTTCGCCACGACTTCAAACTCTTCGAAGATCATCTTTCTCGATCTGCCTTCATTAGAAATAACAATTTAGTCCTGAACCACCACGCACCACGATCTGTAACAACCGCTTCTTCAATACTACTTCACAACACTTTGACCCAGTGCAACTGAAGAAACCATAGCATCGACAGACTTAACACATTCCATTTGATCAATGAAGACGATTTCCCATCACAGGTGAATATCCCACCTTACTTGAAAATACCAAGCCTTACTGCTTTATCAATCCAAAACCTAACCATTTATAGTCCAAATGCCTTTCCTCTGCCGGAACTAAAATACCGAAATCTCAAAATCACACTCTGAGAAGACCTCCCTTCAGCCATTCATCACCCTCAACATATGGGAAAACATTCTATCATCATATCGACATCGTGCGATAACCAATTGTAAGCATCATCACTACGTGAGTGTATCCTTAAGGCTCTCAGAAACACAGCTACTGAGATGAAACAACATAGTATCCTTCTGTAGTGCCATAACAACAGCCCCCAACCAATTACACATGGAAAACATCTCGCATCATATCGGTAGAACCATTTCTATTCCTCAAATTCCCGATTCATAGCAAGCGCTTCGCGCCGTATAAGATTGAGTAGGAAGAAGCATAGGAATAAGCCTCAAAGGAATCAAATCTCACGATGAGGAATCAAGAAGGGAAGTACTCCTAACATCCCTTTAGCCTCTCGAAGATAAGTACATATGTCTCCGTACCGATCCGCAAGACTCTACTAGACTTGCTCATGACTCGTGAGACCTAAGGGAACCTAGCGCTCTGATACCATGTTGTCACGACCCAAAATCTATTAAGGTCGTGATGGCGCATGACACCATCGTCAGGAAAGCCAATCATTAATTAGTTGAAATAAATTCATGTTTTAACATTTTTTTGAAATCATTACCTTTAACTTATTACGTAATAACTAAAAAAATGTATTAAGTAAATACGATAGTCTAATATTCCATTTTTATAAAATACATCCCATACACATCCCCCAGAACCCGGCGTCACAAGTGCATGAGCAATTTCTAAGAATTTATACAATCATTACAAAGCTTGTCCGAGATACAAATTGGACAATGGAATTAAAAACAAAATGAATACAATACGAGGGAGACTCTGTCAGCTGCGGATTGCCTCCGGATGATACAACTCGCCTAAGTCTCCAAACTAGCCACATCGTTGTAAAAGTACCTGTGCAATAAAAATGCACAGCAAGTGTAGCATGAGTACGAAAACAACGTGTACTCAGTAAGTCGCCCACCTAACCTCAGAGAGGTAGTGGCGAGAGGTCAAATAATACGCTTGCTAGAGGTCAATTTAGTATATTCAAGTGAGACACTAAGCATGAATGTCATAGACAATTTATTAAAATCAGGAATAAATAATATCAACTCCTTCCACATTTAACACTTTAAATCTTCGTCATTTCAGTTGACAATTTAAATCATAATCATGGATAAGAAACATCAGTCTTATTTCACATTTTACACATCAATTCTCCTTCCTCATAACTGGCCATTAAAACTTCCTTAGACCGATAAACATGTATAATTCACTGCAAATACGCAGTAAATATCATGCGCAAGCAATGCCGAGGGTCGACAACCCGAACCAACATAAACATAAATTGTGCACTGTCGAGGGTCGAACAGCTCGAACCATAGATGAATCTATTTTCTCCGCTCGCGAATCAATCATACGACGCAGTCAACATAATAATAATAAGTCTAACCTGCTCGCGAATCATACCTGCGACTCAGGTGCTCATATGTACACGTATTCACATAATAAATCTGTCTTTTTTATCAAGAAAACAGCTTCTCAAGAAATGATAAAATTCTCTTAAAGGAACACGAAAAAAAATAGCATTTAAATATTTATTTTGAAATTCATTTTCCAAGTTTAATAATATTCAATAATATAAATTTATCAGGTATACAATTATCCACGGAGGAAATCTATATTCCTTTTAGATGATTAAGAAAATGAACTCTAGTCTTCTTAGATATTCAATTACTATTTCGATTGCATTAGCGGTCTACTATTACTGGCAAGATCACAGGTACAACAGGTAAGGCATGCTAGTGGGTCCTAGACTACCCGGACATGGCATAATAGTAGCTACGCACAGACTCCCATCACCTCGTGCATACGTAGCCCCCGCAGATAGTAGCACATACTTAATTAGTTTACCTAGGGGACAATGCCCCCTCACAAAGTTAGAAAGGAGACTTACCTCACTCCAGAGTTCCATAACCGGCTTCCAAGCCCTTACGACGACTCCAATGGACTCACAATATCCCAAAACTATCCAAAGAACGACACACCAATGAAAGTATACTCTAATATTTGCACCAATTTAAATTATATAATTTCCCAACTCTGCTCAGTGAATTGACCAAAATGCCATGGGGCCCACGTGCCTGGAAATCCAAAATTTCTCGAAGATATATTCTACCCATATCTTTACTAGTTCAAATATACAATTTACTCTAAATTCCATGCTCAAATTCGTGGTAGAAATCCAAAATACCATTTCTAGGTTTTTTTTTCAAAATTTCCCAATTTTTATACAAATTCTCATGTATAATTCCATGTAATAACCTTATATTTAACTTAGAAACATAAAGGAATTACTTACCTTGCAATGCATGAAGAAAATCCTCTCTTGAAGCCCCTCAAAATCCACCTCTCGCACCTGCGATCCCGTAGATGCGCCCAAGAGCCCGCACCTACGGCTTCCTTCCCCTCCAGCCGGATCGGCACCTGCGAACCAATGCCCGCATTTGCGCCTTTGCAGGTGCGGGAACTCCATCGCACATGCGATCCCAGCCAACCCATACCACTCTCTCACCTGCGGCCAAATCCTCGCAGGTGCGGTCACACCAGACACCAACAACCCAGCTCCTCTTCTAACTTCAAATTTGATCTGTTAACCACGTGGAATCCATCCGAGGCCTCCCGAGACCCCGTCTAATCACACTACTCAGTACCATAACATCCCACAGACTTTCTCGAGGCCTCAAATCACATCGAACAAAGCCGAAATCACGAATCGCACTCAAACTCAAACATTGAAATTTCCAACTTCTACATTCGATGTCGAAACCTATCAAATCACATCTGATTGACCTCAAATTTTGCACACAAGTCATATTTGACATTACAGACATGGTCCAACTTCTGGAATCGCATTCCGACCCCGATACCAAAATTTTCACTTCCGGTCGGATTTCTCAAAAACCTTCAAATTTCTATCTTTAGCCAAATGACTTCAAAATGACCTACGGACATCCAAATTCACTTCCAATCGCGCTCCCAACTCCAGAATCACCATACGGGGCTATTCCCAGTCTTAGAATCCTAAACAGACATCAATAACACTGAAATGCCTTACAACCCAAATTTATGAAATTCTTCTAAAATGCTATCTTCCTTAATATACGCCGAAATGCTCCCGGGTTATCCAAAACCCGATCCGGACATACCGCCAAGTACGAAATCATCATACGAACCTTCAGGAACCTTCAAATCCTGATTCGAAGGTCGTTTACTCAAAATTCCAATCTTGGTCAATTTCCCCAACTTAAAGCTTCCGAAATGAGAATTTTCTTTCCAATTTGACTCTAAACCTTCCAAAATTCAATTCCGACCACACCTACAAGTCATAATACCTAAAATGGGGCTGATCATGACCTCAAACTACTGACGACGCGCTAGAGCTCAAAATAACTAGTTGGGTCGTTACAGAATTTTTATTTTTGGTGGCCTAAGACACAAGTCATGAGCCAAGAAAACCTACATAATCAACATCAACATATCCCACAAGATTGAAATTACTACCTTTTGGATACCAAAGACATAGATCAATGGTGCCTTTTAGGTATCTCAGGATTCTCTTGACAACAGTCAAGTGAAACTCCTTTAGGTTTGCCTGAAATCTTGCACACAGGCCTACAATGAAAATAATTCCAGGTCTACTAGCATTGAGATAAAACAATGAGCCAATAATTCCTCTATATATTTTTTGATCAACAGATGAACCAGGTTCATTTATATCCAACTTTGTAACTGTTGCAATAGGACTGTCGATTTCTTTGGAATCGTCCATTTTAAACCTTTTAAGCAACTCTTTTACATACTTCTGATGATGGATCATAGTTCCATTTGAATTTTGTTTAATATATAAGCCTAAAAAGAAGTTAAGCTCATCCATCATGTTCATTTCAAATTCACTCCCCATTAGTTTAGCAAATTCTTTAGTTTATCAGTAGTTGCTCCAAAGATTATATCATCAACATATATCTGAACTACCAAGAGATCTTTACTTTTTTCTTTTAAGAATAAAGTATTGTCAATTTTACCTCTCTTTTAGTCATGCTCCAGCAGAAATTTTGATAAGCTTTCATACCATGCTCTTGGAGCCTGCTTGAGTCCATACAGTGCTTTGTCGAGTTTGTACACATGATCAGGATTTTTCTTGCTTTCAAATCCTAGAGGTTTCTTGACAAACACTTCTTCAGTTAGATAGCCATTGAGTAAGGCACTCTTGACATCCATCTGGTGAAGAGTGAATTCCATGTAAGAAGCAAAGGCTATGAGGAGTCTTATAGCTTTCAGCCTTGCAACTAGAGCAAACGTTTTATCATAGTCTATGCCTTCTTCCTGACTGTATCCTTGAACCACCAATCTTTCCTTGTTCCTTGTAACTATTCTATATTCATCAAGTTTGTTTCTGAAGACCCACTTAGTGCCAATTACTGATCTATCCAGGGGTCTTTGTACCAAATGCCAAACTTGACTCCTTTCAAATTGGTTGAGTTCATCTTGCATTGCATTTACTCAGTCTGCTTCCTGCAAAGCCTCAGCAACATTTTTAGGTTCAATAAGATGTAATAAAGCATCAAAAGCACAAATGTTCTTTAATGAAGATATGGTTTTAATTCAAGAGCTTGGATCAGTAATGATGTTCTTAACAGGATGAGAACTTTGATATCTGTAAGGTTTCACAACCAACTTTTCCCTTTGATGTTCCTTCAGTGTTTTGTTGCTGTGGAAGTTCAGGGATAGGTTCCATTGAGGTTCGAGGATCATTTCCTCTTTGTTATGTTCCCCCTGTCATGTTTCTCAGGGTGGATGAACCTGTTCCATCACTTGTTACTTCCTCCAGTGCAACTTCAGTCTGGGCAGTGGTTTCACTTAAGTTTCTCACCAGCCCAATTGTTTTATCACCATGTTCCTGTCTCAGAAAGGATGTTAGTTTGATCAAAAACAACATGAACACTTTTTTCAATACACATAGTTCTTTCTTTATCGACTTTATAAGATTTACTATGTGAATAATATCCCATGCATACTCCCTCATCACTTCTGGGATCAAACTTGTCTAGGGAGTCTTTACCATTGTTGTGGACAAAGCACTTGCATCCAAATGCCCTAAGATGGGATATATTTGGTTTTATGCCTTTAAGTAACTCATAGGGAGTGTTCTCTGCAAGAGGTCTAGTCATGCACCTATTTATGATATAGCATGCAATATTTACATCTTCTGCTTAGAAGCTATGTGGCAGTTTACTAGAAAAAAGCATAGTCCTAGCCATATCTTCAAGTGTCCGATTCTTTCTTTCGACTACTCCATTTTGTTGTGGAGTTCTAGGAGCAAAAAAATTATGATCTATGCCATGCTCATCACAAAATTAAGCAAACTTAGCATTTTCAAATTCAGTGCCAAGATCAGACCTAATTGATGCAAGTTGATTACCTAGTTGTTTCTGAGTTTTTCTAACAAAAGAAGTGAACATGTCAAATGCTTCATCTTTAGATGTTAAAAATAATTTCCAGGTAAACCTAGAGTAATCATCAAAAAGTACCATCACATATTTTTACCACCTCTCCTTAAAGTTCTCATTGGACCACAAAGATCCATATGAACCAGTTCCATCGTTCTGGTGGTACTTACCACTTTCTTGCATTTAAAATAGGATCTTACCTGTTTCCCCCTGCACAAACCTCACAAACTTTGTCTTACTTGAACTTAATGTTAGACAGTCCTATCACCAAGTCCTTGGAGACTAATTTGTTGAGTTGATTCAGACTTGCATGTCCAAGTCTCTTATGCCAAAGGAGGGAATCATTGTCCATCACACTTAATCAAGTTAGTTCATTTTCTAAAAGTGTGGATAGATCTACAATGTATATATTGTTCAATCTTTTTACCTGTAAACCAATCTTGTTAGTGATAAGATTTATCATAAAACATTTAGTAGAGGTGAATGCTACCAAGTCACCTTTATCACACAATTGTGATACACTGATTAGACTGTATTTCAGGCCGTCTATCAAGTAGACATTCTCCATAGCATGAGAGTCATTCTTACCTACCATACCAACCCTAATGATCTCACATTTTTTTCCATTTCCAAAGGAGACATTACCTTCTTTGAGACTCTCAAGTGAAAGGAACTGGTCCTTGCTTCCTGTCATGTGCTTTGAGCAGCCACTATTCATGTACCATATTTGGTTGTTTCCCTTCACTTGAACCTGCAAAAAGAAATCAGGATTTAGTCTTAGAAACCCAAACTAGTTTGGGTCCCTTTCTATAGGCAAGAGTATGAATTAAATTCTTTTTAACCCAACTTGGTAGCCAATTCTTCCTTTGAACAAATTTATTGTTCTTTTGGCTTGCCTTCTTTTTTGCATTACATTCACTTTTATAGTAACCAGTTTTACCATAGTGAGTACAAATCTTGTTCTCAGGTAGAGTGAGGTACTTGCTTTTGGGATCCCACTTAGGTAGCTGATTCCCAAAATCAAGTTCTCTTTTATTGGTATTATGATGTTCATGTAGCCATGATAGAGCATCGGAGGACCTGTTCCATTTACAGCTTCTGTCTAGTTCATGCTTTACCTCGCCTAGATCCTCCTTCAAGACTCTTACCTGATCATCCTTCTTATACACCTCATATTTCAGTTTACCTATGGTTTCCTCTAGGGTGAGTTGTGTGCATTCAGTTGTCTTCTTACTTGTAGCTAATTTCAATTTTAGGTTTTCAAATTTTAATTCTAGGACATTTTCTTCAAATGTATGAACCTGGTTCTTCGGTGCAGTATTCTCACTTATAGTCTCACTAACTTTGAGTTCCAGGTTCTTACACTTCGCTTTTAAAATCACACATTCCTTAGACAACTGCTTCTTTTCTTTATTTATCTCCTCAGGTTCTTCAATAAAATCTAGAAGTAATTCAGAAAGTTTTTCTTTAGACAAAAATTTAATCTTGTCTTTGAGATGAATTATACTTACCTCAGATTCCTCATGAGATTCATCATCGGATTCTCCAATTTCCATAAGTGCTTGTTCATATCCATCTTCATAATTTGAATCATCATCTGAACTTTCACCCCAAGCCGCAACCATAGCCTTTGTTGATCCTTTATTTTTCTTGGGATGAACTAGTTCCTTCTTCCTGTTTCTTCGTTCATATTTTTCCTTCTTCCATTCAATTTCCCACTAAGGGCAGTTCTTGATGTGATTATCAGTCTTCCCACACTTGTAGCAGCCCTCATTGGTTGGTTTTTCAGGAACCCTTGGTTTGTTGTAACTTCCACTTCTTGAAGAATTCGTTCCTCTCATTAGGTATTTCTTGAAGTCCTTAATGATCATAGCCATCTCATCTTCCTCTAGATCAGTACCTTCAGTGATTCTGAGTGCTAGGCTCCTTTCCTTCTTGGGCATATCCATCTTCATGGTTTTCTTTCTAAGTTCATAAGCAGTGATATTTCCAATCAGCACATCCAACTTAAGAGTTGCAATGTTCTTTGATTCCTGAATTGCAGTGATTTTGCTTTCCCAAGAGACTGTCAGAACCCTTGTTAGAATCTTCTCAACTTTCTTCAAGAAGAATCCTTCCAAGAGACTTTTGTTAGTGTGGCGAACGTTGTATACATCTCTTGGATGATTTCCCCTTCCTTCATGGTAAAATTCTCATATTGAGAATACAGTAGAGTTCCTTTGGATCTCTTTGAGGTGTTCCTTCATGAGCCACTTTCAAAGTGTCCCAAATTTCCTTAGCAGCAGTATAACTTTGAATCCTGATGTACTCGTCTGGACCAAGTCCACACACAAGCCATTTCTTGGCCTTGGCATTCTTCTCCCATTTTCTCAAGTCCTCAGCAGTGCAGTCAGCTCTTATTTTTGGCACATCTACTCCTTCAGCATTCTTATTCATGGTAGTCAGGGGACCATCAGTGACAATATCCCATAGCTCGTAATCTTTTCCTATGACATGGTCTCTTATTCTGTTTTTCCACCAAGAGTAGTACTGGCCATTGAAGAGTGGTGACCTAGCAGTTGGTTGTCCTTCCTAATTTCCAAGTGGTGCACTCATTTTGATCTTCTCCTAAGGTATTAGCCTCTTCAAGGATAATCTGCTCTGATACCAATTGATGTTTTATACTGCAATACCACACAAGAGGGTGTGTGTGATTTGTGTGGTGTCCAATTTTTTGCGTGCACAGATTATAGAAGGATCTGGTTCTTCTATGTGTTCCTAATACTACGGTTGCAGAATAATAAGTATAGAAATTAAAGAACACAATGATTTTACGTGGAAAACACCTGACTCAAAAGGTGAAAAAAACCACGACCTACTTCCTAGTAGGATTTTCTCAAACTCTTCTCTAAATCACTGAGCCAAAAACTGTATTTACAAAAACTTTTTTGTACACCTAGGACCAACTCTAATCACTTGTAACAAACATCCTCTAACTGTTGCGACAATTTCAAGTTAACTGTAACTTGAATACACAGAGTACCTATTGCAAATACTTCTAAATAAAGCCGAAAGGTACAATGTAAAACCACCAACTATAATTGAACTAGAATAAAATACAAACACTTGGAAGTTCTTCTATTTGGTTCAAGTAGCTTCAGGTTTGCACACTTGAATCTCACACGAATTGTTTGCAAAATGCCTTGCTATTTTGCTCTCAATTCTTGTTTAACTTCTGCGTTTGTGCATATATGTTAACTGAGAACATGCTGCAATATATAGAGTTAGTAGATAAAGAATTAACTAAGTTCTAATGCTACTCTTCCTTGGTGTAAGAGTTCTAGTTAATCTCAACTCCTAAATCCTTCCTTATCTTGGATAATGTTCTCTTTGAGTAAGGAGTCCTTCTCCTTATCACTTATGCAATATTTTCGATAAGGAGATATTTATTCTGCCAGGTGAAGTTTATCTCCTTCACATGCATCTCACGTGCTTGAATCTGCCCTTGTCATTGTCCATCAGTAATGAACCTGATTCATTCTTGAGTTCTTTTGTCAATCTTCAAAACTAACCTTTACTTAGGCCGGACCAACAGAACTGAATATGCTTATTTCAGATATGTGAACTTAGTCGGCACAAGTTTTTGGGTCCATGTACAATAGATTGATAATTCATAAATGCAAGAAAGGGAAGCTATCAGCTATGAAGCTATGGATTGGACAAGGAAATCTTTATTGAAACATCGATCTTTTTTCTCTGTCATTGTTTAACCTGGATTATAGTACAATGGTGTAGGCATACTTGACATAACAGAAAAGGCAAAAGAAATGTGTCTTCTGTAGCATAGGAAGGTTATATATTTCCCAATAAAACCTGCTGCACCGTTTTCATTTTCAAGTTCTTTTGCTATCTAATTCCTTGACATCTGTGCATTGTGTTTTACTTAATCGTGATTTTCTTTTTCTGTGGTGTGTTTTTTGTTTCTCTCATTTGGGTTTTCGGGTGAGGTTTTGAAAGCTGGACACATTGCTCATCGAGTAGAACTTTTTAATTACAAGGTATAGCATGAGTGATTTTTCTGTAAATGATATTTAAAATTGTTTTCTTTATCTGTAAATTTGCTTAGATATCATTTTCCGTTTTCAGTTTGTTCTGATTATCGTGATCTGTTCATGAACTAATTGGGACAGGAAAATGATCATTTATCCTTATGGAGATGGAATAGGACATGACCATATATACCCTCGCGCAGTCGTCGTCGCTCGGCTTTGGATTTGGATTTGAATTTGGATTTGTCAAATGATCAATCGACAAGATTATTTTTGGATAAAATTTATTTAATTAATTATTTAAGAATTAATTAAATATCAGTCAGTTCATTAACGGAATTAACTGAAACGTATAATCCAAACGCTGTATTTCCCTTCTTAACAGACACCTCTTCCTGAACAGACATCACACTGCCTATAAATTCCGAGGCATGACTTCCTTTTCACTCACTGAAAATTCAGAATTTCCTTCTGAAAAATACTGCATTCTACTTCGCCGTCTCTCTCTCAAATTCGTAAGTGTGATTTTGCTCCGTTCTTCGAGTTCATTGGTATCCTGCAATTTGTATTGCCACTGTTGCAGGAAGGCTTATTTCGTTTCATCCTGGGAGGATTTAATCCATTACCTTGGCAACTTGTGAGGGGGTTAAAATTCCTTAAGGACGCACAAGGAAATTGTGGACTCGGAATATTTCATATCATTTACAGATTTTCTGTTTCTTCTAACAGTTTGTTTTAACACAGTATCGACAACAAGCTTAAGGAAACTTCTTTAATGTTTCTGTGTTGAAATTTATATTGAACTGTTATCTATATTTTGTATACTGGTTTCGAGACTAAAGCTTTTGTGCTTTCTACTCCAATAACTATTATGTCCGGTTTAAAGTATATTAAAACTTTACCGGAATAATAAACGTACGGGTTTGAAGTATATAAAAACTTCACCATTGTTATGTGTTGTATGTTTGGTTTGGTATTCAGTTTGAAGATATCAAAACTTCACTAATTTAACGAAGTTTTGTTTGTTTCCAACGCTATAGAAACATGACGAATGAAAACCAAATTAATGGAAATGTTGCTGGAATGGGTGCTTCATCGAGTGTTGTTGCTTCGTCAAGACCAGCACATACGATGGCACCAGTAGAAAAACAGGGAAAAATTTTCGGTACAGAATTCAAACGTTGGCAGATAAAGGTGCTATTCTATCTAACTACGCTAAGCCTGCAACGATTCATCAAGGAGGATGTTCCAGCTGTGGGAGAAGATACTCCTGAGGCTGAACAATTTGTGGTAATTGAAGCATGGAAACACTCTGATTTCCTATGCAGAAACTACATCTTAAGTTGTTTGGAGGATGGTTTGTATAATGTTTATAGTGTCATGGAAACTTCAAAAGAATTATGGAACGCTCTTGAGAAAAAGTACAAGACCGAGGATGCTGGACTTAAGAAGTTCCTTGCTGCAAAATTTTTGGATTTTAAAATGATTGACACTAGGTCGGACATCACTCCAGTCCAAGAATTACAAGTCATTGTTCATGACCTCCTTGTTGAAGGTATGACCCGAGTCAATAATTTTATTAATAATATTAATAGTGTTATTAATTATAAATTTGTTATTGAAGGTATGGTCATAAATGAGGTGTTTCAAGTTGCTGCCTTCATTGAAAAGTTACCTCCTTTATGGAAGGACTTTAAGAACTACTTGAAGCACAAGCGCAAAGAGATGGCACTTGAGGATCTAATTGTTCGTCTAAGGATAGAAGAAGACAACAAAAATGCTGAAAAGAAGTCACGTGGCTACTCGGCAATAATGGGAGCTAATATTGTTGAGGAAGCACCGGGAAATAAAAAGAAGAGAAAGCAGGCATCTGGACCAAAGAATTACCCGAACAAGAAAAAGTTCAAAGGTAGTTGTCACAACTGTGGAAAGCCNATGGAGCCACCCGTCATATTTGTGCAAAGAAGGAACTATTTTCTTCTTATGCTCCCACAGGACCCGACCAAACTCTTTTCATGAAAAATTCATCTACGGTCAAAATTGAGGGAGTTGGAAAGATTGCATTGAAGATGACATCCAAAAAAATTGTGACTTTAAATCAAGTTCTCCATGTTCTAGAAATTCGCAAGAATTTAGTATCTACAACACTTCTTGTCAAAAATGGATTTAAGTGTGTGTTTGTTTCCAATAGTGTTGTTTTAAGTAAGAATGATATGTATGTAGGAAAAGGTTACCTGAATGAGGGCCTTTTAAGCTAAATGTAAAAGATATTCATATCAATAAAGTTGAATCTTCTTCTTACTTAGTTGAGTCAAACACTTTATGGCATGCGCGTTTAGGCCACGCCAACTTCAAAACATTACGGAAAAGGATTAATTTGGAAGTATTGCCAAAATATGATTACATTAACTCAAAATATCAAATATGTGTGGAATCAAAGTATGCTAAGCATCCGTATAAGTCTATCGAAAGGAGTTCAAGTCCTTTATATTTAATTCATACAGATATTTGCGACATGAAGTCTACACCATCTCGCAATGGGAAAAAGTACTTCATCACTTTTATTGACGATAGTACGAGATATTGCTATGTTTACTTACTTAGTAGTAAAGATGAAGCAATTGATGCATTCAAGCAATACAAGAATGAAGTTGAAACACAACTTAACAAAAAGATCAAAATGATAAGAAGTGATAGGGGTGGAGAATATGAATCTCCTTTTGAACAAATATGTTTGGAAAATGGCATTATTCACCAAACAACTGCCCCGTACTCTCCTCAATCTAACGGAATTGCGGAAAGAAAGAATCGAACATTAAAGGAGATGATGAATGCCTTGTTAATAAGTTCTGGTTTACCACAGAACTTGTGGGGGGAAGCTATACTTACAGCAAATCGAATAATCAACCGTGTACCCCACAGTAAAACAATGGTTTACCACAAAACTTGTGGGGGGAAGCTATACTTACAGCAAACCGAATAATCAACCGCGTACCCCACAGTAAAACACAGTCCATCCCGTATGAAAGATGGAAAGGAAGGATAAAAAACGGTTGATTGTGTATTTATTGGATATGTAACCAATAGCAAGGCATATCATTTTCTGGTTCATAAATCAGAAAATCCTGAGATCCATGTTAATACGATAATAGAATCAGACAATGCTGAATTCTTTGAAACTATATATCCGTATAAAAAGGAAAGTGAATCGTCCTACCAAAAGTCAAAACTACATCGGGAGGAAACAACAGATGTTATGCCTAATGAGGAAAATCCGAGAAGAAGTAAACATCAAAGGACATCTACTTCATTCGGTCCAGATTTTCTGACTTTTCTGCTAGAAAATGAGCCTCGAACCTTCAAGGAAGCAATGTCTTCCTCAGAAGCACAATATTGGAAAGAGGCTGTCAATAGTGAAATAGAATCCATATTGAGCAACCACACTTGGGAGCTGGTTGATCTTCCTCCAGGTAACAAAACTTTGGGTTCTAAATGGATTTTCAAGAAGAAAATAAAAAACGATGGCACTATTGAAAAATACAAGGCAAGACTTGTTGTCAAAGGATTTAGACAGAGAGAAGGTCTTGACTATTTTGACACATACTCGCCGGTAACGAGAATTACATCCATTCGGATGCTAATAGCGTTAGCTGCCTTGTATAGTCTTCAAATCCATCAAATGGATGTAANATTCAAATCCATTAAATGGATGTAAAAAAAACAACTTTCTTATATGGTGATCTGGAGGAAGAAATTTACATGAACCAACCTGAAGGATATGTGGTTCCGGGAAAAGAAAAGAAGGCGTGCCGACTTGTTAAGTCCCTTTACGGACTAAAACAAGCACCCAAGCAATGACATGTGAAATTTGACCAAACAATGTTGTCAAATGGCTTTAAGATTAATGAATGTGATAAATGTGTTTACATTAAGAACATTCCAAATCATATAGTCATTGTTTGCTTATATGTTGATGATATGCTAATAATGAGCAAAGACATTGCCGACATTCAAGCTACTAAGCGTATTCTTGCTAGTAAATTTGATATGAAAGACTTAGGAGTTGCCAATGTAATTCTAGGAATTAAAATCCAGAGGACTCCTCAGGGTCTGGCTTTGTCCCAATCACATTACGTGAAAATGGTACTTGAAAAATTCAAATACTTGGAATTTAGA